>PVJS01061765.1:0-10902 GCA_004027185.1 Glis glis | reverse complement strand
AGAATTCCCCTTCTGTGTGTGTGTGTGTGTGTGTGTGTGTGTGTGTGTGTGTGTATAACTATGTCAAATGATAATCATTAAAGCCACATGGTATTTGTGTAGAGACAAGTAGAGTAAATCTAAGAAACAAACCCAAGTATACAGGAAATTTAGGGTCCACAAATCAGTGAGGAAAAGGTAAATTCTTCAATAATATTGGGATTTCCTGTAGAGAAGGAAAAGGGTAAGCCAGGCATGATGGCCCATACCTGTCATCCCAGTACTTGGGAGGCTGAGACAGGAGGATCACAGGTTCAAGACCAGCCTCAGCAACTTAGCTAGCCCCTCAGCAACTTAGTGAGACCCTGTTTCAAAATAATAAAATAAAATAGAGTGGGGATGTAGTTCAAAAGTAGAATGCCCCTGGGTTCAATCCCCAGTCCCACACACAAAAAAAAAAAAGAAAGAAAAAGAAAAAGAAAGGGGGAAAAAAGGAAAGGAGTAAATGGAATCTGTATCTCATACTGTTCTAAAATTCCAAGTAACATTAAGAACAGTGAGCTGGGTGTGGTGGCACCCGCCTGTAATCCCTGTACTTGGGAGGCTAAGAGAGGAGGATCACAGGTTCGAGGCCAGCCTGAGCAACATAGCAAGACCTTCAACAACTTAGCAAGAACCTGTTTCAAAATAAAAAGGACTGGGGATTAGCTCAGAGGTAGAATGCTTCTGGGTTCAGTCCCCAGTGCCAATAAGCTGCCAGTGGCCCAAGAATTAAGTCGGGTGTGGTGGTGCACGCCTTTAATCCTAGTACTTGAGAGGCTGAGACAGGAGGATTGCAGGTTCGAGGACAGCCTTAGCAAGTAGTGAGACTCTCATCAACTTGGTGAGACCCTGTTTCAAAATAAAAATAAATAAATAGGGCTGGGGGTGCAGCTCAGAGGTAAAATGCCCTTAGGTTCAATCCCTAGTACCACACACACACACACACACACACACACACACACACACGCACAAAGCGTGAATTAGTGGCTTTCCTCCTTCTCACCCTCCTCCTCCTTTTTTTCAATAAAATATTACAAGCATACTTAAAAGTAGGGAGAAAACAGAAAAAGGCTCAAGGAACTCAGTCACACCAAAGTAAAGCATGTTCTCATATTTGCTCTTTGGTCCAAGTCTTTAAGTTTGAGGGAGGTTGCTCCTTATTTTCGGAGGGGGGGCAGGGGAAAGATCTGGAGTTGCTGGAACACAGCCCCGAGTCTTCCCAAAATTAGTCCCCTCCTAATCTGTCCAAAGGTCACCATGACCCTGCCCTGGGTCATCACTGGAGTGAGTTTTTATACTGTCCAGTAAACAGTGTGCAGCTGTCCCCTGGTATCCATAGGAGGTTGGTTGCAGGACCCCCACAGACACCCAGATCTACAATGCTCAAGTCCCTCCCTCCCTCTCTCCTCTACTTCTTTCTTTCTTGCTTGCTTGCTTCCTTCCTTTCTTTTTTTCTTTTTGTAGTGCTGGAGATGGAACCCAGAGCCTCATGCTTTCTAAGCACACACTCTACCACTAAGCTATACCCCCAGCCCACCCATATACTTTAAATCATCTTTAGATTGCTTGTAATACTTAATATAATGTAAATGCTGTGTACATGGTTGTTATACTGCATTATTTAGAGAGTAGTAGCAAGAAAAAAGTTGGTACCTATTTAATACAAATGCCATTTTTCTTGAAATATTTTCAATCTGGAGTTGGTTGAATCCAAGGATGTAGAACCCATGGACAGAGAGGGCCAGCTATGCACTACTGTCTTGCTTTTTTTTCTTTTCTTTTCTTTGTTTATTTTTGTGCTGGGGATTGAACCCAGGGGCAGCCAGCCTTTTTCATTTTCACTTTTGAAACAGTCTCACCAAGTTGACGATGGCTGACTTCAAATCTGCCAGCCTCCCAAGTACTGGGATTACAGGCATGCACAGCTGTGCCTGGTGTGTGTGTGTGTGTGTGTGTGTGTGTGTGTGTGTGTGTGTGTGTTTTGCTGGGGATTGAATCCAGGGAATCCAGGGGCATTCTACCTCCATGCTACCCCCCCCCGGCCTATTTTATTTTTGTTTGGAAACAGTCTCGCTAAGTTGCTGAGAGCCTTGCTAAATTGCTGAGGCTGGCTTCAAACCTGTGATCCTCCTGTCTCAGCCTCCCAAGTACTGAGATTATAGGCGTGTACCACCACACCCAAATTTGTTTTGCATATTTTTATTTTTATTTTTATTTTTTTGCTTTTTTTATTTTTGTGGTACTGGGGATTGGACCCAGGGGCATTGTACCACCGAGCTACACCCCCAGCCCTATTTTTTATTCTTTATTTTTATTTATTTATTTATTTATTTATTTTTTGGCAGTACCAGGGATTGAACCCAGGGGCATTCTGCCTCCGGGCTATACCCCCAGCCCTATTTTTTATTCCTTATTTTGAAACAGGGTCTCACTAAGTTTGCAGAGTGCCTCACTAAGTAGCTGAGGCTGGCCGCGAACCCAAATCCTCTGGTCTCAGCCTCCCAAGTACTGGGATTACAAGCGTGCACCACCACACCCAGCTATTTTTTATTTTGAAACAGGGTCTCACTAAGTTGCTGAGGGTGGCCACGAACCTGCGATCCTCCTGTCTCAGCCTCCCAAGCACTGAGATTACAAGCCCGCGCCATTACTTCCCAGTGCTGAGCACAGGGAAGTGCACCTTCAACATCACCAGGTGTTGCCATATTGATGTCCAGAGCTGTGTGAAATTATAGCGCCATACTGCGATATTGCGGCATATTTTTGGCCAGCTCTTGGTCTATTAGTTACCTGTTGCTGCAAGACAGTCAGCACAGATTGTCTCATACAGTTGCTGAGGGTCAGGCATGTGGGAGACACTTGGCTAGGTGGTTCTGGGTTAGGGTCAGTGTCAATCAGCTTTCCACTACTGTGACAAATGCCTGAGATAAGTCAACTTAAAAGAAAGAAACACTTGTTTGAGCTCACAGTTTCAGTCCATGGTTACTAGGCCCTGTTTCTTTTGGACCTGTGGCAGGGCAGAACATCCTGGTGGGGAGTACGAGGTGGAATAAAACTGTCACTTCACAGCAGCTAGGAAGCATAAAGAGGAGGGGCCAGGGTCCCAATATCCCCTTCAAGGGCACAGCCCCAATGACCTAACTTCCTCCCATTGTGCCTCACCTCCGAAAGGCTCCACCACCTACCAGTACCACCATGGCAACCAAGCCTTCATTAATGGGCCTGTGGAGGACACTCAGGATCCAAATTGCAGGGTGGTCTCTCTGGAGTTGTAGTCGATTTGTCAGCCAGTCCTCCTGAAGACATGAATGGAACTGGAGAGTCCATTTTTAAGGCCCTGCCCATGGCTCTGGGTGGAGGAACCTCTACTTCCCATGGTGATGGCCACTTGGTATGGCTGCTTGAGTATCCTCCCAACATGGCGGCCGGCCTTCCCCAGAGCATGTGACCTGCAATGCCTTCAGCCACACTCAAGGGTGCATAGTAGGCTGCACCTCCCGGAGGGAGGAGGGTTTGTGAACCCAGTTAAAATCACCACCGTCTAATCGCTTCATCCCACGCTGATAAACACTTAGCCTCTACAGCACCAGATGCTCTGACCATGGAAGAGACCACGACTCCAGAGAGAGAAGGCAGCACATGCCCCCAGCTGGGGTGAGAGAGGATGCACCATGCACCAGAGGTCCTCGAAAGCATAGCACTGCCTGCTGCAGCTCAGGAGGAAGCTCAAGGAAGACCTGCTGCAGACAATGAAAGCCAGGACAGCCCTGAAGCAGAGCAGCTGGAATGGCGGGAGGCAGCATGCCGCCTGCGTGCCCTCTCTGCCTGGCATGCAGGAGAGGCTCTGTCAACAGCCCACGAAGGCGCCCTGCCATGACATGCATCAGGAGTAGACTCCCTGTGCTCAGGAGCCCCATCTCACTCAGCCCTCCAGGAAGGACACTCACCTGCACCTTAGAGAAGAGGATGCCAGAGGCTCAGGGGCCATCTCCCTCTGCGGCAGAGAGGGCCTTGGGTTTCTTCCTCACTAACCGAGACAGATGCAGCAGCAGGCATGGTGGGACCACGCTGGGGCTCCTGCCCACATCTTCCTCAGAGGGGACCCACAGAGCTGGAAAGAAACAAGGGGATGAACCCGGATGTGGCAGCACACACCTGTAATCACAGTACTTGGGAGGCTGAGACAGGAGGATCACAGGTTTGAAGCCAACCTCAGCAATTTAGCAAGGCTCTCAGCAACTTAGCGAGACCCCATTTCCAAATAAAAAATAAGAGCCAGGTGTGGTGGCGCACGCTTGTAATCCCAGTACTTGGGAGGCGGAGACCGGAGGATCAAGGTTCGCAGCCAGCCTCAGCTACTTAGTGAGGCCCTCTGCAATTTCGTGAGACCCGGTTTCAAAATAAAGTATAAAAATAAGAGGGTCGGGGCCGGGCGTGGTGGTGCACGCTTGTAATCTCAGTACTTTGGGAGGCGGAGACCAGAGGATCCGGGTTCGCGGCCAGCCTCAGCTCGCGCACGCGCGCACAGGCACGCACGCACGCTCTCTCTCTCTCTCTCTCTCCCTGTCTCTCTCTCTCTCTCTCTCTCTCTCTCTCTCTCTGTCTCTCTCTCTGTCTCTAATTAGTGAGGCCCTCTGCAACTTCGTGAAACCCGGTCTCAAAATAAAGTATAAAAAATAGGGCCAGGGGCGTAGCGCGGAGGTAGAACGCCTCCTGCGTTCAATCCCCGGTACCACAAAAAAAATAAATATAAAAATAAAAAAATAATAGGGTCGGGGGTGTAGCTCAGAGGTAAAACGCCCCTAGGTTCAATCCCTGGTACCGCAAAAAAAAATTAATAATAATAATAATAATAAGGTTGGGCGTGGTGGCACGGATCTGTAATCCCAGTATTTGGGAGGCTGAGACAGGAGGATGGCAGGTTCCAGGACAGCCAAGGCAACTAGTGAGATTCTTATCAACCTAGCAAGACCCTGTTTCAAAATAAAAATAAAATAGGGCTGGGGACATAGCTCAGAGGTAGAATGCCCCTGGGTTCAATCCCCGGTACCACAAATAATTAATTAATCAATTAATGAATTAAAATAGGACTGCGGGTCTAGCTTAGAGGTAGAATGCCCCTGGGTTCAATTCCCAGTACCATAGAAAAAGAAAGGAAGGAAGAGAAAATGGGGAGAGGGGGAGACTCATCTAAACTGAGAGCGCCCATGAAACTCAAACCAGAGGGACTTTCTTTTCTCAGGGCCTGGGCAGATTGACCTCACCACAGGGGCAGTCAGGGAGCTCCTGGACCTGGAGCGCTGGCCCTCCTGGTGGCTCTCTACATTTATCATGCTTTTTACTCTATAATTAAAGTGCGTTGACACCTTGGGGTCTCCTGGAATTGGAGGGACTGCCCCTCCCAGGGCAAGCTATGTCCTGGAGACAGCACACCTCTTACCTGCGCGGTGCCTTGGGTGTGCAAACCAACCACTCAGTCCATACTCACCGGCCTCCGTCATCAGGCTCCTGCAGCCAGGACACAGGGCAGCTCCCAGAGGCCCAGAGCCCCTGACTTGCTCTCACTCGGCCCGCTCGGTTGGCCTGCAAAGGCACAGCAGGCTCTCCCCAAACCCTCCCCGCACCCTCTTTCCTGGCCTGCCTGGTGCTCCCCCCCTTAGGCCTGGCCTCCATGGCAGCCCCTCCTCTTGGGCATGTAAGAACTCTTCTTGAAAGACAGGTGTCTCAGCCAGGAGTGGTAGTGCACATCTATAATCCTGGTACTTGAGAGGCTAAGACAGGAAGATTGTAGGTTCGAGGCCAGTCTCAGCAACTTAGCAAGACCCTGTTTCAAAAAAAAAGAGGCTGAAGCTGTAGCTCGGAGGTAGAATACCTCTGGGTTCAATCCCCAGTACCCCCCCCAAAAAGGCATCTGTCTGCATGTTAGTCACTGACACACCTGAGTCAAAGGGGCCTTGGGTCACATTACAGCACTCCCCACGGCCAGCCATGGCCTTGCCCCCTGCCTGCTGCCTGGACTAGGGAGCGTCCTTCAGTTTCTGCAAGCGTCCTTATTTCCTTGTCTGCACAATAGGGAAATCGGCCCCTCCACCTGGCATCATGGGGGACACTAGAGGAAACACTGTATGTTCAACAAGCAGTTGCTATTTATCTGGCAGCTCAAAATGCAAGCCTCCATTCCTGTTCTCCCCTGTCCCCATCAGGTGAGACTCTGTGGGCTTCTGTTCACCATCCACCACAGAAGCCATGGGCCAGAGTTTTCATGTCCCCTCGTGGATGGGCACAGCCTCGTGCTCCAGTGTAGACAAGAAGCAGGAGGCTCCTTTGGGTAGCGGGCCAGCTGCTCACTCATGTCATTTACCCGGCCTACCAGCATCTCCAGGTCCCCTGCCCTGGACAAAGAGCAGGGCGACCTGAACCCTTTCTTTCTTTTTTTCTTTCTTTCTTTCTTTTTTTTTTTTTTTTTTTTTGTGGTACTGGCGATTGAACCCAGAAGCATTCTACACTCCAGCCCTATTTTTTTATTCTTTATTTTGAAACAGGGTCTCACTAAGTTGCAGAGGGCCTCACTAAGTAGCTGAGGCTGGCCATGAACCTGCGATCCTCCTGTCTCAGCCTCCCAAGTACTGGGATTACAAGTGTGTGCCACCATGCCCGGCTACCTGAACCCTTTTTACAGTTCCTTCCAGGCCAAAATTATGCAGTCTATTGGAAAGTTCCTGAACTCAGGGCATCTAAAATATTCTGAGAAACAGGTAGCCACGTGCTGGGGGAGTAGGTATGTGGCCACGCTTCCTGCTTTTGGGGAATGGAGCCTTTTCCTAGCTCCATCTGCTCAGGGAAGTCGCCTCCTAATTTGATGGTTAGAAGTTCACCAGGGGTTGCACCCAGGTGGGCAAAGGAAGCAAAAGGCTGGCAGTTTATAAGGTCCTGAGATCGGAAGCACCCTATCCTTTAGCAGCACAAAAGAAGAAAGGAAGGGAGAGAGGGGAAGGAGGGAGGGACAGAGAGAGAAGGCTAAATCAGGATGTTTCTAATTCTCTCCAACTCCCTCATCATTTGACTTAGCAAATGAAGGGCCTGAGGGGTCCCAGATGCTGCACAGTCCCGACCCTCTGGGGCCACACTGAAGGGCCCATTAGCTTGTCACACAAGACCCCAGGAGACTTGAGTGAGGCACCTACAGGAGCACCTGGGCCTCTACGCTGGACCTCCTCAGGCAGGTACCCCAAGGATAGGGGTACCAACCTCCTCATAGAACACATGGTAACGGTTGTCTCTGAGCTTCGGCTGACCCCAGTGACCCCAATACACCTGGCAGTGTGGGCAGAAAGGCAGCTGGTCTGGGGCAGGACTGGGAGGAATTGGCACACTGAAGCCTCAGAGGGGACCAGGTTGACCACAGCGGGGACCAGGTCAAGCCCAGCCTTGCTTGTCTGGAGGGAGGATGGCTCCTTCCAAGTGGAGGGCTCCTTCCAAGTGGAGGCCCCCAGAGGCCGGCTAGCTCCCCTACCCAGCTGCCTTATATCTGGTTGTGGGTTGAGGGGTGAGCCTCAGTCTTGGGAGCAAGAAGTGTCTTGCCACATCTGGAACGGCTGTGATAAGAGCAGGTGGCCGCTCCCTCCCAGCCTTTGCATTTGCACGCTCTCTCCAGCAAGCCACCTTGGAGAGAGTGCAGACGGGGCCAGGCACAGCCTTCCGGCGGGAAGGGCTCCTGCTCTACTATGGGGAAATGTCAAGCATTCCACAGACTGAAGGAGAATGGGAAGCCCTTCCATCCCACACACTTTCCACAATGAACACTCTATCCCATTGCTGCTGTTGCCTACTCTCCCTCGCTCCATCCCTCGCTCCACTTATCAGCCTTCCTCCCTCTTGATCGCTCGCCAGGCCCTTGCCCTGAAACAGGTCCGCACACACTTTCTTAGCTATAGTTCAGTACTGGTTTGTGGTTACGGAATTTGCACGGTGTGTGTCTGTTTGCTAAGGCCACCATAACAAAGTGCAACAGACTAGGTGGCTTAAACAAAAATTTATTCCCTCACGATCTAGAAGCTGGAAGTCTGAGGTCAAGGTGCAGGCAGGCTGGTCTTGATTTAGAGATGGTGGCCTTCACCCTGTGTTCTCCCAGGGTGGTCCCTCTGTGTGTGTCTGTGATCTGATTCCTTTTTTCTTTTTTCTTTTTTGCAGTACTGGGGATTGAACCCAGGAGCATTCTACCTCCGAGCTGTACCTCCAGCCCTTTTTATTTTTTATTTTCAAAAACAGGGTCTTAGCTGAGCATGGTGGCGCATGCTTATAATCCCAGTACTTGGGAGGCTGAGACTGGAGGATCCGGGTTCGCAGCCAGCTTCAGCTACTTAGTGAGACCCTCTGCAACTTAATAAGACCCTGTTTCAAAATAAAGAATAAAAAATAGGGCTGGGAGTGTAGCCCGGAGATAGAATGCCCCTGGGTTCAATCCCCAGTACCACAAAAAATAAAATAAAATAAAATAAAGAATAAAAAAAATAGGGCTGGGGGTGTAGCTCAGAGGTACAATGCCTCTGGGTTCAATCCTCAGTACTGCAAAATAAATAAATAAATAAATAATAATACAGCCAGGCATAGTGGCGCAGGCTTGTAATCCCAGTACTTGGGAGGCTGAGACAGGAGGATCCAGGTTCGTGGCCAGCCTCAGCTACTTAGTGAGGCCTCCGAAACTTAGTGAGACCCTGTTTCAAAATAAAGAAGTAAAAATAGGGCTGGATGTGTAGTTCCGAAGTAGAATGCCCCTGGGTTCAATCCCCAGTACTGCAAAAAAAAAAAAAAACAGGGTCTTGCTAGGTTGCTGAGAGTCTCACTAAGTTGCTGAGGCTGATATTGAACCCCCGATCCTCCTGTCTCAGCCTCCCAAGTACTAGGATTATAGGCGTGCGCCACCACACCCCGCCTGATTTCCTTTTCTTATGTGGACACCAGACCTATTGGATTAGGGCTGCTCAGTGACCTCATTTGACCTTAATCACCTGCTTAAAGGTCCCATCTCCAAATATAGACATGTCCTGAGGTCTTGGGGATTGGGACCTCAATGTGAATGTGGGGGGACACAGTTCAGCCCAGAACACAGTGAAATGCCCACATCTTCCAAGCGCTGTTCAATGAACTTGACAGACCAGCACATGGTGTTTTGGTATTCTACCAGGAGGCAGTAGAATAGCTGATCCTAGGCTGGGCGTGGTGGCGCACGCTTGTAATCCCAGTACTTTGGGAGGCGGAGACCGGAGGATCTGGGTCCGCGGCCAGCCTCAGCTCTCTCTCTCTCTCTCTCCCTGTCTCTCTCTCTCTCTCTCTCTCTCTCCTTAGTGAGGCCCTCCGCAACTTCGTGAGACCCGGTTTCAAAATAAAGTATAAAAAATAGGGCTGGGGGCGTAGCCCGGAGGTAGAACGCCCCTGCGTTCAATCCCCGGTACCGCAAAAAAAAAAAGAATAGCTGATCCTGTTTTTGCAAATTTCCAGCCTATTGTCAGGTTTAATACTGAGTACAGACACAGTCTCCCAGACAACAGGGAAAGACTTCCGCTAGTTACCTGTAGATGGGGTAAGCTTTCCTCCCCAGATGGATGGATGGACAAGGTTCACCTGGGCCCTCCGCTGTGAGAAAGCTCTCCTGGTAAAAGAGGAAGCTCCCTCTGTCCCTGCCATCCCACCAGGCAGGGCTCCCACACAGCTCCCCTTCCCATGCCTTCAGCTCATGTCTGCCTGCAGTAGGTAAAGCTGCCCTTGAGCCGGGCGTGGTGGCACACGCCCCTAATACTTGGGAGGCTGAGACAGGAGGATCGCAGCTTCGAAGCCAGCGTCAGCAACTTAGCGAAACTTAGCAACTTAGTGAGATCCAGTTTCTGAATAAAAAATAAAAAAGGGTTGGGGGTATAGCTTGGAGGTAGAATGCTCCTGGGTTCAGTCCCTAGTACAAAAAAAAAAAAAAAAAGCTACCCCTGGAACAAGGTGTGAGGTGAGCTCCATTAGATTCCCGTGTGGGTCAGCGCCCCTTAGCAGCAGGAGAGCGTAAAATAAGCTGCCCACACCCCGGCCAGACACTGGCGTGTTTGTTTGTTGCTTTGCTTTCTGTTCTGTGCTCCACCCTCCCGACCCCTCTTTCTCCTGGGGGCTCTCAGTTTCCAAACCTGAGCTGGTGTTTACTCCTCTCTCTTCCCTCTTCCCGACCCATGACGACACCAAGCTGTGTGAGCCAGTCTTCCCAGTGGCTCTGGCCCGCACTTTCCTCTCCACCTCACCGCCACCAGACCCGCCTGCAGCTCCTTACAAAAACGGTCTCATTTTGCTCAAACCCCGAGGTGCCACCCACCTCTGCTTGTGCCAGGACAGAACCTGGCACAGTGGCACACTCCGTCTGGCCTGCTGTGGTCCGAATGTCGGGGGTCCTACAAAATTCCTGTTGGAACGCGATGCCCACCGTGAGAGTCTTAAGAGGCAGAGTCTTTGAGGAAGCATCACATCATGAGGCTCTGCCTTAAAAGAGAGGCTGAAGGGAACGAGCTGCTGCATCTCTCCCCACGCGAGGCTGAAGCAAGAGGCACCACCTGTGAAGCAGAGGGCCTTCACTAGACCCTCCATCTTGGACTTCCTGGCCTCCAGAACTGTGAGCAATACATGTCTACAACTTATAAATTACCCAGTCTAAGGGATTTTGTTACAGTGACAGAAATGATATGGCCTGACTTTATTTCTTTGATTTAAGAAATAATGTTGCTTTCAGATTGCCAGAGTCTTTTTTTATTTCTTTGCTTAGAAACATGGTCTTGCTAAGTTACTGAGAGCCTGGCTAAGTTGCTGAGGCTGGCTTCGAACCTGCGATCCTCTTGTCTCAGCCTCCCAAGG
>PVJS01061764.1:0-10902 GCA_004027185.1 Glis glis | reverse complement strand
GGGGCATTCTACCTTTGAGCTACACCCCCAGCCCTATTTTTTATTCTTTTTTTTTTTTTGCAGTACCGGGGATTGAACACAGGGGCGTTCTACCTCCGCGCTACACCCCCAGCCCTATTTTTTTATGCTTTATTTTTGAAACCAGGTCTCACAAAGTTGCGGAGGGCCTTACTAGGTAGAAAGAGAGAGAAAGAGAGATCACGCGCGCGCGCGTGCGCGCTGAGGCTGGCCGCGAACCCGGATCCTCCGGTCTCTGCCTCCCAAAGTACTGGGATTACAAGTGTGCACCACCACGCCCGGCTTTTATTCTTTATTTTGAAACAGGGTCTCACTAAGTTGCAGAGGACCTCGCTAAGTAGCTGAGGCTGGCCGCGAACCTGTCATCTTCCTGTCTCAGCCTCCCAAGTACTGGGATTACAAGCGTATGCCACCACACCCGACTCTGTTAAGTTTCTAAATCAGGGAGTATCAACCCTTTGCTTTTCTTCTTTCTTTCTTTCTTTCTTTCTTTCTTTCTTTCCTTCCTTCCTTCCTTCCTTCCTTCCTTCCTTCCTTTCTTTCTTTCTTTCTTTTTTTGGCTACTATGGGTCCATTTTTATTTCCATAT
Source organism: Glis glis (assembly GCA_004027185.1). Lineage (NCBI taxonomy): Eukaryota > Metazoa > Chordata > Mammalia > Rodentia > Gliridae > Glis > Glis glis. Next base: position 10,295 of record PVJS01061764.1, on the reverse strand, counting down.
GAATTGGTAGAATCAGCTTGTCAATTTCTGCAAAAATGGCCAGCAGGGATTTTGATAGGGTTTGTGAGTAGACAAATTGGGGGAATAACACCTTATTAAAAACATTAAGTCTGCTGGGCATGGTGGCGCACACTTGTAATCCCAGTACTTTGGGAGGCAGAGACTGGAGGATCCGGGTTCGTGGCCAGCCTCAGCTCCCTCTCTCTCTCTCTCTCTCTCTCTCTCTCTCTTTCTCTTTCCCTGTCTCTCTCTCTACCTAGTGAGGCCCTCCGCAACTTCGTGAGACCCAGTTTCAAAATAAAGTATAAAAAAAATAGGGCCGGGGGTGTAGTGCAGAAGTAGAACGCCCCTGGGTTCAATCCCCAGTACCGAAAAAAAACAAAACATTAAGTCTTCCAGCCCATTAATATGAATGTCTTTCTGCTTATTTAGGTCTTGTTCAATTTCTTTCAACAGTGTTTTGTAGTTTTCAAAGTAGAAATTCTTTTGTTTATTCCTGAATATTTTATACCTTTTAAAGCTATTATACATAGAGTTATTCTCTTAATTCCATTTTTAGATGTTCATTGCTAGTGTCTTGGTTTATTGGGTAACTTATTAACAAGAGAAACTTGCTTATAAGTTATAACTTATAAACAAGAGAAATTTATTTCTCACATGATCTGGTGCCACACAGGTCTGGAACTTGGGGTATTCAAGATAAAGGTGCTGGCAGATTCAGTGGCTGGTGACGCCTGCTGTATTCTCACATGGTGGAAGGCAAACAGGTTCCTTTTTGGGCCCCTTATAAGATCTCTACTCCCACTCCTGAGGGCTCTAATCACCTCCCAAAGGCCCTACCTCCTAATACCATCATCTTGGGGATTAGGATTTCAGCATATGAATTTTAGGGGACACAGGCATTCAAGTCATAGTGGCTAGTGTATAGAAATACAATTGAGGTTGTAATCCCAGTACTTGGGAGACCAGAGGATCCGGGTTCGCGGCCAGCCTCAGCTACTTAATGAGGCCCTCTGCAACTTCGTGAGACCTGGTTTCAAAATAAAGGATAAAAAATAGTGCCGGGGGTGTAGCTCGGAGGTAGAACGCCCCTGGGTTCAATCCCCGGTACTGCAAAAAAAAAAAAAAAAAAAGAAATACAATTGAGGGACATTCAGATTCTGGCCCAGCATGTAAGGAACTCAAAGGTTATGACTGGCATCTTCACAACAAGGAAGAAGCTGAAAAACGGAAAAGCAACAGCTCTTCTTAGACCCATCAGAGAACTGAGGTCACAGGGCAAACTTACTCCCACGATTGGAGAAACAGACAGGTGAACACCAAGAATCACAGTTTATCAGATTGTTTTTCTATTTTTGTGAATAAGAAATGTTATTGGAATTTTACAGGGATTGCACTGAATCTGTAGATTGTTTGGGTAGCATGAACATTTTAACAATACTGCTCCTTCCAATCCATGAACACAGGATATCTTTCTATTGTGTTTTCTTCAATTTCTCTCAGTAATGATTTATAGTTTTCAGTGTACAGATTTTTCACTTCCTTGGTTAAATGTATTCCTAAGTATGTTATTTTATTTTTTTAGTAGTAAGTGGTATGGTTTACTTGATTTCTTTTTTGGGTAGTTTGTTGTTACTGTACAGATATGCATAAGAATGAAATTGGATCCTTATCTCGCACCATATTAAAAAATCAACTCAAAATGGATTACTCACTTAAAGATAAGTCCTGAAACAATAAAATCACTATAAAAAAACGAGGGGGAACCTCCATGACATTAATCTGGACAATGTTTTTTGTTTTGTTTTGTTTTGTTTTGTTAGAATATGAGCACACAAGCACAAGCAACAAAACCAGAACTAGACAAAAGGGACTACTTCAAACTAAGAGATTCTGCACAGCAAAGGAAGCAGTTAACACGTGAAGATCTGACCTATGGAAAAGGATAAAATAGCTGCAAATAATACATTCAATAAGGGGATAGTATCCAAAATATATAAGAAACCCAAACAACTCAATGGCAAGAGAAACCAATTAATAAATGAGTAAAAAGCCTGATTTAGACATTCCTCAAAGAAAATATAGAAAGGGCCAACAGATAAATGAAAAAGTGCTACACATCACTAATCATCAGAGAAATGCAAATTAAAACCACAATGAGGTATCACTTCACACCTACTAGAATAGCCATTATCAAACAGATGACAGATGACAAGTGCTGGCAAGCAGGTGGAGAAAAGAGAACTTGTGTGTAGTGCTGATCGGAATGTCAACTAGTGCAGTCATGGAAAACAGCATGGAGCTTCTTCCAAAAACTTAAAATAGAACTACAATATGATCCCAGAATCCCACTACTAGGTATATATCCAAAAGGTAATTAAATCAGTATTTTGAGAAGAAACCTGCACCCCCATGTTCATTGCAGCATTATTCAATAGCCAAGATGTGGAATCAACCTGAGTATTCATAAAAAGATGACTAGATAAGAAAAATGTAGTACATACACACAATGGAATACTGCTTGCCTAAAAAAATACAAATTAAAAAAGGAAATCCCGTCATTTGTAACAACATGGGTGAACTTGAAGGACAGTATGACACAGCATAATCTAGGCATAGAAAGACAAATGTTTCATGATCTCAGTTATATAAGGAATCTAAAAAAAGTTAAACTCATAGAAGTGCAGTAGAATGGTGGTTACCAGGGGCTGGCGGAGGATATGGGGATGGGGGGGAAGAAATTAGTGAGATACTGGCAAAACGTGAGCACATGGCCTGGGCACGAGGGGAGCGGGTGCTGCGATTCAGCTCCTGTGTGTCGTCTCTTCCACCAGGCTCTTTTGGGCTGCACAGATGATGCCACTTTATGAGACGGCCCTGGGCTTCAGTGTCATCACAAAATGGTTCTTGAGCTGGGCGTGATGGCACACGCTTGTAATCCCAGTACTTTGGGAGGTGGAGACCGGAGGATCCGGGTTCGCGGCCATCCTTAGCTCGCTCTCTCTCTCTCTCTCTCTCTCCTTAGTGAGGCCTTCCGCAACTTCGTGAGACCCGGTTTCAAAATAAAGTATAAAAAATAGGGCCGGGGGCGTAGCACGGAGGTAGAACGCCCCTGCGTTCAATCCCTGGTACCGCAAAAAAAAAAAAAATGGTTCTTGAAATATTTTGAGGAAGTTATAATTAGTTTATCTAAATCTACTTGCATAATTCAATTGACTTGAGCAGACTTTTATAGTTTTTGTAAAGAGAAAAAAAGCTTTTTTATTCGAGTATTATGAACAGAAAAGGAGAGAGCACTGGGACCAATCATACAGCCTTCTATTCTACTTTGGGTAATAATTGATGTGTTCTTAAGGGTGGACTTCTTCCTTCCAGCACATGGTCATGTTGATGACATATCTAGGACTGTATTTTTTAATGCTTTTCTTGTTATTGAAGAATTGATCAGTACTGTGTTGAGTCTCTAGCAAAACGTGCTGTGTGGCAGTCTCACCACCCAGCAGTGCTCCTCTCTTTAAACCTTCTACTGCTCTTTAATCTCTTGTCCCTGGCTCTTCCTCACTAGCCTTGCAGCCATTTCTGCAGTATTCCTTGGAGCTCTGATTCTTTTGTAGATACATTCTTTTTTATCCTCAAATCTCTTCACAGAATGTTTCCTTCATTTCTTTGCTTTAAGTGTGGGATTTCTCTCTTTTTCAAGGCCCCTCCTGTAACTACGATTTTTCCCTGGACACAGAGGCGGTAACTGCAGTTAAGTCTTTATTACCTCCTGCTGGACTTCACCCTTCCTTTCTCACGTAAGAACACCTCTTTCGAGGTTTGCCATCTTATACAGCCACTCATTCCTTTCATCATTACTATGATTTAGCAGCTCCCCAGTATATGTCCTTTTATTTATTTAGAATTTTAGCCTTCTCTAATTCTTACCATCCTCTTGTATGATTTCAGTGACTCTGGAAAGTCTAGCAGGCAACTGAGTTTCTTCAGCTTCCGTGGCCTGGCCCTTCCCTTTATCCCCCATCTGTTTTGTACTGCATCATTTTACCCTCCTCCTCATCCATCCTAGAATCGATGGTGACCAGTTGTTAATTTTACCAGTGCCCCCAAGGTCCTGGATTTGTTTTCCTTATGTTAAATCCCCCCGGAGAAATCCCAACCATCTGCTTTCAGTTGTAGCTCCATCACCCAGGATAGCCCTGCTAGAGCAAAGAATAAAATCATGGGATGGTTGCCACTAGAGATTTGTGGTCTTCAATTTCAGATCTCCTCTTGGCACTATTCTCTAGTCCTTCTATGTCTTTATCACTCTTTTCAAATCCCCTTTTCTATCACCCTTTTCTTTCTGAGCAATAATCTTGCCCTATTTCAGAGAGAAATTTGAAGCTATAAAGTTTGAACTTTTCTCTTCCAAAACTACAAACATTTATACCTACACTTATCCCCCTTCCTACATGCTTGAAGAGTTGTACTTTTTTTGTTGTTCAATGTAATTCCATCAACTCTTCTATACAATGTTACCCCATCAGCTATTTATTCTAATTCTTGAACTTAGAAGTTCTTTGATTCTGCGGACTTCTTCCCTGTAGACTTAAGATGAATGCAGATTATCCTGTCTTTAAACAAAAGAATAAACAACAGAACCCAACCCATCAACTTCGTTTGCTTCACTCCCTAGCTGATTCTCTTATTCATAAAACCATCCTAATAAAAAGGGGAAAAGTAGAATAAAGAATTACCAAAGGTCAATAAGAGTTTGCCAAAGTTTAACCAAACTATTAATTATAGAAATGCAAATTGTGTCAACTATAAAAATGCTTTCCAGATAAATTAGGACTTCAAGAATGTGAACTGATGTTTACTCTCAGATAGTAGTAGTAGGAATATAAATTGATTCAATCTTTCCGATTAACAATTTGATATTGTTTAATCCAATACTTCTACTCTGGGAGACTTTATAAAGAAAGTATTCAGGGATAAATGTGAAAAATGGCCAGGAAACACTGTCAAAACAAAACAGACAAAGAAGAAGAAAGTCAGTCTAAATAGCTAAAATATCACTTAATAGAAGCAGGTTATCACACTCACTCTACATTGAAAAAAAGTCCCAACGGAAATATACCAGAATGTTAATGGTAGTTACTTCTTTGTGGTAAAATTATAGGTGATTTTATTATCTTTCTTATAATCTCCTATAATTTTCTAGTTTAAGTTACAAGAACCTTTATTGCATTTATAATCCCCCTGTTCTCACACCTCTGCCCCTGGCAAAAAAAAAATAGAGGAGGGATTTTTCAAAAAACTGGAGTATACCTGGAGAGGGGGGAGGTGATTTGCATAGTTTTCCCATCAGATACTTGAATGATGATAGGAACCTATTGACTTGTAAGGAATGTTAGGGGCATGGGGGTGAGGGGAACTAACCAATGAATGATGTGTGGAAGCATTAAAGGTAAAGAAAGAGACCAATTGGAAACAAAGGAACCAAAATATCTCAAGCTAAGAGAGGGTAGGTTCACATCAACATTGGGAATATTTTCTCATAATAATTTCCCTGAATATTAGGACTAATAGTCAAAACATTGTTTAGTTGAAAGTAAGGATGGATTAGCTCGTTTCCCAGAAAATAAGAAAGAGTAATTAATAATAGTGTATTCCTCCTCAGAAACCACTGTTGGTTAAATAGACATCCAGGATACATGCTTCCTGCTGTACACTTTTAATTTGTGACTCTAGAAATGTAGACTAAAACTTATTGTGTGGTTTTCCTGACTCTGTCCTTGGCTCATACTTGATATTCATATAAGTGGCACTGTCCTATCAAACCCTGGTCAGCACATGATACACAGAATGCTCTCAACCAGGCGAGAGTAGGTTGTTTTATTCAAAGTTCATTTCTAGGTTGGTTGTTTGGAGTTTAGAATGTATTTTACTATGGAGACAACATAATCGAAAAATTAGATTTCATGTTCAGCTCATCATATTAGCGTATAATGTACTTCATAGTACATAACCGTTTCAGTGGGAAATTTATTCAGAATTTCAGGTTGGAATGGCAAGAAGCAACTTCCCATATCCCTATTTTTATGGCGATGGGGGAAGAAGAATTCCCTTGACTCTGAGCTCTTTTGGGAGTTTGGAGCAATTTTATTAAAAAATTTTCTTTTCAAAAAATGTGTGTGTGTGTGTGTGTGTGTGTGTGTGTGTGTGTGTGTGTGTTACTGGGAATTGAACACAGGGGCATTCTATCTCTGAGCTATACCCGCAGCCCTATTTCTTATCTTTTTTTTTTTTCGGTACTGGGGATTGAACCCAGGGGCATTCTACCTCTGAGCTACACACCCAGCCCTATTTTTTTTTATTCTTTATTTTGAAATAGGGTCTAAGTTGCAGAGAGTCTCACTAAGTAGCTGAGGCTGGCCATGAACCTGTGATCCTCCTGTCTCAGCCTCCCAAGTACTGGAATTACAAGTGTGGGCTATTACTCTCGGCCCGCAGCCCTATTTCATTTCCTTTGAAACAGGGTCTTGCTAAGTAACTTCGTGCTGGCCTTGAACCTGCCATCCTCCTGTCTCAGCCTGAGATGATAGGCGTGTGCCACCACACATGGCTCAATTACTTTAATAGATATAAGCCTATTCAGATTATTCTATTTATTTTTGTGTAAGTTTTGATACTTTGTATCTTTCAAGGAATTGGTCCATTTCATCTATATTTTTAAATTTGTGGGTATAAAATTGTTCATAATATTCCATTATTATTATATTAATGTCCATGGGGTCAATAGTGAGGCCTCTCTTCATTTCTGATATTTGTAATTTGTTTCTCTCTCTCTTTTTTTTCTGGATAGAGGCTTATCAATTGTATTGATCTTTACCAAGAACCAGCTTTTGGTTTTATTGATTTCCTCTACTATTATTTCCAATTTCATTTGTTTCTGCTCTCATTTTTATGATTTCTTTTCTTTTGTGGTAAAATTACTTTGGATTTAATTTGCTCTTCCTTCACTAGTTCCCTAAGATGGAAGCTTATATGATCTATTTTAGATCTTTCTTCTTTTCTAATGCAAACATTCAAGTCTATAAATTTCTTTATGAGCACTACTTTCTCTGCAACCCACAAATTTTGTTAAGTTGTAGTTTTATTCCCATTTAGTTCAAAATAGTTTAAATTTTTACTCATGAGTTTTTTTTTCTCATTTATCATTCAGAAGTGTGTTGTTTGATCTGTAAGTATTTGGGGATTTTTCAGCTACCTTTCTGCTATTGATTTCTAGTTTAATTCCATCATGGACTAAAAGTATATGTTATATGATTTCTATTTTTTGAAATTAGTTCCTTTCAGACAACATATACTATATAGCTGGGTCTTGGTTTTTGATCTATTCAGATAATCACTGCTTTGTAAGAAGTTTTTTTTTTTTTTTGCAGTACTGGGGATTGAACCCCAGGGCATTCTACCTCCGAGCTACACCCCCAGCCCAATTTTTTAATTCTTTATTTTGAAAACTTCGTGAGACCCGGTTTCAAAATAAAGGATAAAAAATAGGGCTGGGGGTGTAGCTCAGAGGTAGAACGCCCCTGGGTTCCATCCCTGGTACCGCAAATAAATAAATAAATATATAAAATAAAAAGATAATTAAAGCAATCAACTGATAAAAAATATTTTAAGCTTTATAATTAAATTTTTACCAGCAGTAGCATCACCAATGTGTACCAAGCATTTTATTATTTTAGTTAATCCTGAAAACATTGAAGTAGATATAATTATTTTGTTTTACAAATGAGGAAACTGAGGCTCAGAGAGATTATATTAGTTGCCCCAAGTACTATTTTATGGGATTAAAAGATAGATTCAGGATTCAAATGATAATCTGTCTGACTCAAGCCCTGCTGTAATACTTCACTTCACCCTTCCTTGACCCCTCACCCAAAAGTTAGTAAACAGTCCACAAAAGAAGAATTAGAATGATCAATATACACAGAAAAATGTTCAAAATCACTAGTCATTAAAAATGCAAAGTAAGAGCCGGGAGTGGTGGCGCACACTTGTAATCCCAGTACTTTGGGAGGCAGAGACCGGAGGATCCGGTTTCGCCGCCAGCCTCAGCGCGCTCTCTCTCTCTCTCTCTCTCTCTCTCTCTGTCTCTCTCTCTCTCTCTGTCTCTCTCTCCTTAGCAAGGCCCTCTGCAACTTCTTGAGACCCGGTTTCAAAATAAAGTAGAAAAAGTAGGGCCGGGGGTGTAGCGCGGAGGTAGAACGCCCCTGGGTTCAATCCCCGGTACCGCAAAAAAAAAAAAAAAAAAAATGCAAAGTAAGGGCTGGGGTGTAGCTCAGTGGAAGAGTACTTGCCTGGCACATGCAAGGCCCTGGGTTCAATTCCCAGCACTGCCAACAAAAACCAAAACAAAAATGTAAAGTAAAATAATGAGATTGGTACCTTTCACCTATCACATAGGCAAAGGGAATAAAAGTAGAAATATTCAGAGTTGGAATGAAAGAAAGAGGACAGTAATACTCAGAGTTAGTCAGTGTGTTCAGAAAAAAAATATTATACACAGATTGTGAGAATGTAAATTGACGTAATTTTTCTGGAAGCCCATTTCACAGTAAAATCCAAAAGTGTTAAAAACTTGTGCACTTTTCAACCCTCATTTTCACTGATTTTATTTTTATTTATTCACGCTGCTGAATTTTCTCGTTATTTCCCTTTATTCACTGCCCTTCATTCTCAAACTATAGACTTTGTTGTGTCAAACTTACTCCCAGAATGCTAGTGCTGCTGTACTGCAACCCTGTTGTCCATCAGCTCTACAACAACCTTGCATAAATAAACCAAAAAGTCTAAATAATGAAATAGGAGCAAGAAATATCAGGAAATATCGTCTGTATTAAAGGTATAGATCTGAATAACAAATAGTTCTATTCCTTTACTTACAACAAAACTGACACAAAAGGTCTTTGCTTCATAAATCTTTGTGAACTAGAAAATCAAAGTGGAATTCTGTCACCCCTTGGATTGCTCTAGCATGTTGTTAATTTTGCTGAGTATCCCAAAATGAATAATGACATTTAAAAATTGGTACGACTTGTATTCCAGTCTGATCAAAGATAATATTTCTTTAAAATTTGTAATTACATGTATTTAATTTAAAAATACTAAAAAAGCAAAATTAAAGAATTATCAAAACCAAATTTAAACTATAACATGAAAAATGCATTTTTTTTTTTGCGGTACTGGGGATTGAACCCAGGGGTGTTCTACCTCCGAGCTACACCCCCAGCCCTATTTTTTTCTACTTTATTTTGAAACCGGGTCTCACGAAGTTGCGGAGGGCCTCACTGAGTAGCTGAGGCTGGCCACGAACCGGGATCCTCCTGTCTCCGCCTCCCAAGTACTGGGATTACAAGCGTGCACCACCACGCCCGGCCGAAAAATGCATATTTTAAGCACTGAAACAGATATTGTTATTTAATATGATCCCCTCAATATTGGGCTTATTAAGTATTTGTTGAAGTACATATTTTTGTTTAAAACCTCAAATTTTCCTTTAGTCCAAGAGAAAAATTTTAGCAAGTAAATTATAAACTAAATTCAAATCATACCTGTGAAAGAAAGTTTCTCATAAAAAAAGATGCCACTCTTAATAGAAGCACACACAAAGATCATAGAATCATGTAAGTTCTCCTCACCAACTTCCACTCTTGAGGGATAAATGCATAGTGGTATGTCTTCTGCCTTAATATCATTAGAGCTGTGAATAACAATCTATAGTATATATAAATAATTCAGATAGTTTGCTATGTTAGAATCATTTCTGAAAGAATATCCAAAGAGTACTATGGCAAAATGAAAAATAAATCTAAGCTATATAAGGACATAGGACACACACACACACACACACACACACACACAGTGGGGAGTAAGCAAGCAGGTAAAATTAAACAGTTAAGTCTAAATAGTAGTTAATAATGTGGCTATAAAACTTAATAAAATGCTTAAGAAATGATTTTTAAGAAGGTAGGAGGCCGGGCATGGTGGCGCACACTTGTAATCCCAGTACTTTGGGAGGCGGAGACAGGAGCATCTGGGTTCGCGGCCAGCCTCAGCTCGCTCTCTCTTTCTCTCTCTCCCTGTCTCTCTTTCTCTCTCTCTCTACTTAGTGAGGCCCTCCGTAACTTTGTGAGACCCGGTTTCAAAATAAACTATAAAAAATAGGGCCGGGGGTGTAGCGTGGAGGTAGAACACCCCTGGGTTCAATCTCCGGTACCGGTACTGCAAAAAAAAAAAAAAAAAAA
>PVJS01061763.1:0-10903 GCA_004027185.1 Glis glis | reverse complement strand
CTCCCTCTCTCTCTCTCTCCTTCCAGGCTGCCCTGAGAGGGGAAGCTTTCCTCCACAACACCCTTCAGCCATGATTTCCTGCCTCACCTCAGGCCCAGAGCAATGTCACCAGCCAACTACAAACTGAAACCTCTAAGACCCTGAGCCAAAACAAACCTCTCCTCCTTTAAGTTGTTTATGCCAGATATTTTGGCCACAGCGATGAAACACTAATACGGGAATGTTCTAGAAGACTCAGTGAGACAGAACCAGTCCCTGTGTAGGTGCTTGTGTGGCAACTGAATTGACACTGTCATTTGACATAGTTAGTACATTGTTAGGATTCTTAAAAGGCGCCTTAAAAACAAATAATACATTCTCTGAATAAGACCCTGGCCAAGGTTCATAGACACTTCAATTAATCATTCACAAGGGGTCACAATTATCCAGTGCTACATGACAGCTTTGTTGGAGAGTTTTGATTTGTTGCCTGCTTCATTTGCCCACAGATCCATCTCCCTTCACATGGAGAGCTGACTGTTGCTTATCAGGGTCTGAGATCCATGTTTTATCTCCCACCTCTTCTCCCTGCCTTGGTTCTGATGTTTGGGCCCCTACCATGTGATACCTTCTATCTCCTTTGACTTCTGAATAGCAGGAGTACTAGTACCCACCATTTGTTGAATATTTGCTATGTGCCTAGCCTTGAGTTTTACATGCATTGCCACATTTAATATGCATATTAAATCAATGAAGTGGGCACTTTCTTATCCACTTCTCACAAAGAGGAGATTCAAGATCAGAAAGGTTAGCAATTTGTCCTGGCTCACACAGCCAGTGAGTAACGCAATGTGAAGTTCACCAACTATCATACTGACTTCATTCAACCTGACCCCACTTGAGTCCCCCCATCTCAGCAAATGGCACCACCTTGGACACAACACCCCAAACATTCAAGTCACCCTTGATTAGTCCTCCTCCCTCGGGTCCACCACACAGCACACACCACACAGCACACACCACACACCTACTCCTCTCTTCCTGCCATTTGCATCCTGGATCCAGCCCACATCACTGCTTTCCTGGACCCCATGAAAGCTTCCTGCTTCCTCTCTTACCCTCTCCAATACATTCTCCCCCAAACAACCAGAAGGTCCTTACAAAGAAAAAGTACAAAAGGTCATGTCTTTCCCCTGCTTAACCCCATCTGGTGGCTCCCTGCTCTTAGAATTACACCTCTTCCCCTTTTTTTATGAGTCTCAGCATGTGCTGACTTCAGTCCCCGTTTTAACCTTTGTCCTGTTATGGATCCTAACTCAACATTTAGAAGATCCTTACACTGGCCTGTCCCACTGTTGAGTCCATTTCAACTAAAATACCACACCCTATTCAGTTTCTTCTTAGTTCTTAAAATAGTCTAAAGTTATATCTATGATTTGTGTTGTGTGTGCGCCCTTATTGGAATGTCACTCCCCAGGACGTAGGGATTTTATCTCTCTTATTCATCTCTTTATTCTTGATGGCTGGAACACAGTGGATGTTCAATAAGTGTGTATTGGATGGCTGATGAGTAAATGCTTTTCTTTTCCTTTTGTTTTTTGTTTTTTGTTTGGGTATCTGGGGTACTGGGGATTGAACACAGGGACATTCTACCTCTGAGCTACACCCCAGCCCTTTTGATTTTTTGTTTTGAAACAGTTTGCTGAGAGTATCACTACATTTCTGAGGCTGTACTCAAACCTGTGATCCTCCTGTCTCGGCCTTCCTAGTACTGGAATTACAAGCGTGTACCACCACACCTGGCTTATTTTGTTTGTTGTTTTACTGGGGATTGAATCAGGAGCATTCTACATCAGAGCTGCACCCCAATCCCCTTTTAGTTTATATTTGGAAACAGGGTCTTGCTAAGTTGCCAAGGCTGGCCTCGAACCTGCAATCCTTCTGTCTCAGCCTCTCAAGTACTGGGATGGGCAGGCATGCACCACCTTGCCCAACTCTTCCTTCATTCTTTCCTTTCCTTTCTTTTCTTTTCTTTCCTTTCCTCCTCTCTTTTTATCTTTCTCTTTCTCTGTTTGTTTCTTTCTTGTGCTGAGGATCAAATCCAGGGTCCACACATGTTTAGCAAGAGCTCTATCACTGAGCTATCCTCTCAACCCCTAATACAGGTTTAAGTGTGTTTTTTCTTAGACCCGAAGGAAGTTTACTGGGTCCTGAGACATATCATCACCATTTGTCTCCCCCTCATATTTCCGTCATGTTATTCCTGCACATTAGCCCTGCCAGGAATTGGGGATATTGTATTCTAGTTACTGCTTATGGTACACAATGGCACACACAGAAGAGACTTTCTCCCCCAGATATTGAAATGAGAGTGTATAGTTTCCATTGTGTCAATATTAATTACTTGCAATTTGGTGTTCAATATTATTTTCTATATTAATTTCAACACAATGGGATGAGTCTAATTTGGAATTATAAAATTCATTTGCACTTAAATTGTTATTTTAAGCTTTCCCTGTGAGAAACTGATAGCATCCATGATTATAATTATAAGCATTGTTTCCAAGGCAGGTTTGTTTTCCCTTGGAAGGATTTGAAAATATGGTTCATTGAATTTAGTATTAATAATTCTGACGCTAATGTCATGTTTCTCCGGAGAACCATGCGAGCAGAATTCCCATATTTTGGGAATTCCTTTCTCTTAGTTTAATAGTAGCTAGGCAACATTTACTAACTAAGAACATGCCCATATGTATCTTTTATTTTTGTTTTCAAAATCTTTTGAATACTTATGCTGGCATACAAAAAAACTAGGTTAATTTTCCAGCTTGAAAATGCACACTTTGAGAAATCAAATGGTTATTGTTAATTGCATGTAACACAAATGAATAAGTTTGAAGAACATGAAAATTATTCTTGTCCCTTTCTTTAGTCCATTCTGTTTTCTTGAGATGGACAAGGAGTCTTGGGTAGAGGGACCTTCTGCTACTTGTCTTGTGCAAATATACCAGTTGTCCCAGGGAAGTGCTAAAAAATATTCATTTCCTGAGTTGATCTTTGGGGGGAGGAGTACTTAGCAACAGCTTTTCCTTCATAGTGAAATGCTGTGCTTACTGAGGTATAAATAAATAAATAACTTCTACCATGAGCAAAATGAGAGGAGGAGCAGAGAGGTAGAGCTATGTGAGGGGAAAGCACAGTCAGAAGAAATTAAAGAGTAAAGGCAAAAGAAAGAGAAAAGTGCTGGGTGAGATGGTGCATGCCGGTAATCCCAGTACTTGCGAGGCTAAAACAGGAGAATTGCAAGTTCGAGGCCAGCCTCAGTAACTTAGCGAGACCCTGTTTCCAAATAAAAACTAAAAAGGGCTGGTGTAGCTCAGAGGTAGAATGTGTTCAATATGCAGTGCCAAAAATAAAAAGAAAAGAAAAAGGACTATTTAATTGACTGCATATTACTTTAAAGTAAATTATTTCACAAATAGTAAAGAGCTATAAGGACAGCCTTAAAAATTAAAATATTTCTCTTAAAGATACAAAACAGAAAGGACTTTTGTCTAATCTATAATCCAATCTAGGGACTGACAAACTACAACCTACAGGCTGGTCACCTATTTTTTAAAATAAAGTTTTACTGGAACACAGCCATACTCATTTGTGCATTTTTTCCTTATCTATGGCTACTTCCATGTTATAATGACAAATTGTGACAGAGACCATGGATGGGGCCTGTTAAGCCAAAGATTTTTACTATTTGACCCTTTCACATAGTCTGCTAAAATCTGTTAATCTAACCAGTTGTGTGTCAAGACATAGGAAAATGGTTTGTTAAAAACACAAGTTCAATACTTGGGAGGCTGAGACAGAAGAATCACAGGTTTGCAGCCATCCTCAGCAACTTAGAGAGATCCTGTTTCAAAATAAAAAATAAAAAGGGCAAGGGTGCAGTTCAGAGGTAGAATGCCTCTGTGTTCTATCCCCAGCACCCCCCCAAACACACACACATACACGCACGCGAGCGCGCGTTCAGAGAGCTGCGATGTGGGCCCATTCGTGCTGGACCACTGTCTATGTGGCATCTGGTGAGATGCTAAAGGTCTCAGGGGCATAGCATCCTCATCTGTAAGCTGAGGAAATTGGCCTCTTGCCTGTTGTAACTCTAAAATCTTATGAAACTCTCCTCCCTTCCAATACAATCACTGATTAAGAAACAGAAGCTGAATTGGTTTTATGAGGAAATGAAATTGGTGAGTATTTTGCATCTACTTAACTTGCTTTTGAGAATGGCAGCTCCTTTTCTATGCATGGCCCTCTATACACTAATCCCTGTGACTGAGTCATTTCGAGAGTTGTTGTATGTGTGTATGTGTGTATGTGTGTGTCTGTGTATGGTACTGGGGATTAAACCCAGGGGCATTCTACCTCTGAACTATACCCCTATCCCTATTTTATTTTTTATTTTGAAACAGGGTCTCACTAAATTGCAGAGGGCCTCACTAAGTTGCTGAGGTTGGCTGCGAACCTGTGATCCTTCTATCTCAGCCTCCCAATTACTGGTATTACAAGCATGCACCACCATATCTAGCTGATTTCAGAGAGTTTTGATATATAAATATCACAGGTTAGAGTCCTTCAGAAGCTGCCACTGAGAGATGGAGTCACAGACCAGCAGTTTATTTAGGGTTTGGTCCCAGGGAGTGCAGATGGAGGGAGAGGAGTGAAACAGGAAGAGGGTCAATGCAGAATGTGTAACAAGTCAGTTACCACTGTGGAGAGCTAGAATTTAGTTCTGTTGAGCAATCTTGGGATATAGGTTATAACATAAGAGGGGTAAGGTGTGGGGGTTGAGAGCTATGTGGAGGTGGAGCGATGTCCTATTCTCTGGGCTGTCAGAATCGTGGGCAGATGGGGCTCCAAAGATAAATGGATGAAATGTTGACTCATGGAAAGTGAGTCAATACGTGCTGAAATGCTAAACGCAAGGAGCTATACATGGGCATCCGATAGCATCTGCTACGCTTAGAAAACCAGAAGTATGTACATGTTTTAATCACATAGCTATATCTAGAATTTTTTTGAGCAAGCTCTCCCAATATGTGCATAGTTATTCACACAATATATGTATATACTATCATTATATGTAAACAGTATTATATGTACATTATAAAACCTGTCCAAGAAAGGCAACTCTAAAGAATAAAATAAAAATAAGTATTTAAAAAGTTAAAATGTACACCTGTGTCCATAGAAGCCTTATTCACCATAACCAAGGGTTAGAATCAACCCCATTGACAGGTGAATGGAGAAGCAAATTACGATATTACATACAAAGGATTATTATTCAGCCTTAAAAAAGTAAAAGAATCCTGTCACATGCTTCTGCGTGGATGAACCTTGAGGACCTTATGCTAAGTGAAATCAGCCAGTCACAGAATGGCAAGTACTATATGATCCCACTTACATGAGGTATCTAGAGTTAGTTGAATTCATAGAAACAGAAGTAGAATGGTGGTTGCCAGGGGCTGGAATGAAAGGAAAAACAAGGAGTTATTGTCTAATGGGTATAGAGTTTCAGTTTCACAAGATGAAAAAATTCTGGAGTGGTAGAAAACACCTGTAATCCTAGTACTTGGGAGGCTGAGACAGGAGGATCACAGGTTCAAGGACAGCCTCAGCAAGTAGTGAGACTCATCAACCTAACGAGCCCTCTCTCAAAATAAAAATAAAATAGTGCTGGGGGTATAGCTTGGAGGTAGAATGCCCCTGGATTCAATCCCCAGCACCACACACACAAAAAAAAAAAAAAAATTCTGGAGATTGCTTGCACAATAGCACACAGAACTGTACCCTTCAAAATGACTAACTAAGAAGGTAAATATTATGTTATGCATTTTGCCACAATTAAAATCAATACATAAATGTTTTATTTCAATCTCAAATGAGAAACTATAATATTTTCCTCTGTACCCAATGGATCATAAAAGTGCAAAGGCTCTATGAAGCCTTTCATGGTATAATCAGTATAAATTCTACTAAAACCAGGAAACCCCTTAGCCAGCTAGATGTTAAGGTTTCTCCCTTCAGAGGAGATAAGGCAGTATAATAGAAACCACACAATGAGGATCAGGAGCAGGTGGACCTGGGACCAACCCTGCTCTGCTATTTAGTTGCTGGGATCTGAGGCAAGTTAATCAACCTCTCTAAGCTGTACACTCCTCAAGTGCAAAAGAAGGATATTTGTGTATTTTCATATATTTATTCAACAACTATTTATTAGCCAGGCACAGTGGTGCACTCCTGTAATCCTAGTACTTAGGAGACTGAGACAGGTTTGCAGGTTTGCAGGTTTGCAGCCAGCCTCAGCAACTTAGTGAGACCCTGTTTCAAAATTTAAAATAAAATCGATCTGTGGGTATAGTTTGGAATGCCCCCCTGAGTTCAATCCCCAGCACCACTATACCAGGAACTGTAGTATGTTAGTTACATATCACTGCATAACAAATTACCCCCAAAACTTGGCGGTGTAAAACAACACATAGTTTTATCTCACCCAGTGTCTGTGGAGCAGGAATTCAGGAGTAGCGTGGCCGGGTGTCTCGGGGTTTCTCATGGTGTTGAAGTCAAACAGTTCACCAGGACCACAGTCATCTGAACCTTCAATGGGGGCCTGAGGATGTAGCTCCACGAAGGTCCATGGTGGTCGTTGTGGTCCAGAGGCCTCAGTTCCTCCTGTGTGTGGCTCCCCATGAACTGTTTGAGTGTCCTTACAACATGGCAGCTGTCTTCCCCAGAGCAGGTGGTCCAACAGGGCGGCAAGAGGGAAGCTGCTGCATCTTTCATGATTAACCTCAGATGTCACACACCACCGCTTCGCAATACCCTGGTGGTTATGTGATTTTTACTCACTGTGGGAGGCTACATACAAGGAATAGCATGAGGTGAGAATCACCAGGGGCCAGTTTGGAGGCAGAGATGGGTTCTTGAATAAATTAGACCTAGTTTCTACCTTCAAGGACCTTGACATCAACCGAGTAAAATAGATTCTAAAGAAATCACTACAGAAACAACTGTTCATTGACAGCTACAGGACTTTGCTATGGTGGAAGACTACTGGGTGCCACGAGGTGTTTCGCATGGGGAGCTGATCTGGACTGCTCCCCTGGGGAAGAGATCCCTACACTGATGCCTTAGGATGAGGAGGAGTTAGCCAGGTGTCAGGCCTGAATGAGCAGCCTGTGCAAAGGCTTTGAGGCGGGAAAACGCTCAGCCCTTTCAACCATCTGAGGGAGGCCAGTGTTTGTGTTGGAAGGGAGAAGAAAAGAGGATGAGAAGTAGAAAGACATGAGAAGGAGGAAGAGAACTGATTGTGAGAACCATGGGAGCCGCAGGATGCGCAGCTTCATCCTAGCACCAAAGGGAAGTTTTGTGGACACTTGAAGGGGAGGGGGACAGCATGCCCCTCATCAAGGGAAAGCAGAGTGGAGTCAGCAGAGAGCTTAATGCCTCACCCACCGTCAGCAGGAACTCGGCCCAACCCACAGAGAGCTCTGAATAGCATCTGTGATGCGCAGTCAGAAACCGCACAGCACTGATCCAGAAAGTAATTGGCTGTTCGGATTTTTCTCACATCATGGAGAGTTAGATATGACAAAGATTTTGACAGGAATATATTTAGCAACAGTGTCACTGATGTGCAGTCCCAAGCAGGGACCCATATCTACTGTGCAGCTCATTATATGAGCTGTGCAGCTCATGATATGAGTGACAACGGCGCTTAGTGAATCTCTTTAGATCGTCCCATGCTGCTCAGTCTCTTCCATGGCTAATGAGGAATGACACTAGAATAGAGGTTTTTCTACATGTGAAATCCAACCTAGATTCTCATGAATCCCATGAGTTTATTTCATCATTTTCACTTAATTTATTCACATTTTAACTTAGTATATAATTTTTAAAGTTAACTGTCTGTTACCACCATAACTGAAAAATCTCACTTGCCATATAAATAGAACAATCATAAAAATAGACACTGTCCACGCCTAAAATCGCGCATGGGCAGCTTAGGGCAGGCACCACACATCCTGAAAAATGTTGGACCTGGCTGTCTCATAGCAAAGGGTCTTGGAGGGAAGAGCCAGGGTCATTGGTGCACACAGATATGATACAGAAAAATGTGCCCAGATGATAACAAGGTATGTGTGATGTAGCGGGTGCTAGAAGGAACAAGTGGTGGAGTGCTATCTCCAGTGAATCCGGGTATCTGCTGAACCTGAAAACAAATGCCCCTCAGCAAGTGGAAAGGGCGTGAACATATACTCAGACCTGGACGATATCTAGACTTTTCTGGAGTCTTTTTCCTAGCGATCTATTTCTGGAGGTTTCTCCTGGAGGTCTTTTTCTGAAGGTTTGTTTTAGAGGTCTGAAGGTTTCTTAGACTTTTCTGGAGTCTTTTTCTGGAGGACTTATCTTAGACTTTGCAGCTCCAGGGACCCCAGCTGAAAGACATTAGTCTTCTGGACCCAGCTGGTGGGGCAGGGACCAGGACTCATTTACCTTGTGTCTCTACAGTGTGGGGAGGGGTGGGTAATGGAATGGGTGAGGACTCTACAGTATTTACTCTGCTGAAAGGTTTCTGTGACCTTTCTTCCAGAACCAAATACTTACAGACATGCCTAAAGATGAGCATCAGTGGGAGAAGAGCCTGCCCGCCACCTCGCACACTGCTTGCGCAAATGCCCAACAGTGCAATTCCTCTGGGAAAAGGCTTGGCACTTTCTCACCAAGTAAAACACACAGCATATGACCAACAATTCCACTTCCAAGGTTGAGCCTTTGAGAAATGAGAACATGTGTTCATTAAAAAGATGCACACACAGCAGCTTTATTCCTACTAGCAAGAACTGGGAGTAATTCCAACATCCATCAATAAGCGAAGGGATAAATACAATTGTGATGTGTCCATACAATGGAATACAAAAAAGGAAAAAAACTAACAAATACAGTAAAACAGGCAAATCTCAAAACATTATGTTAGTTAAATAAGACAAACACAAAAGAGTGTATACATACTTTCTTTCATTACATGGAATTCTAAAACAGAGTTAAGATATAGCAATCAAAGCCGGGCATGGTGGTGCATGTTTGTAATCCTAGTACTTAAGAGGCTGAGACTGGAGGATCCAGGTTCGCAGCCAGCCTCAGCTACTTAGTGAGGCCCTCGGCAACTTAGTGAGACCCTGTTTCAAAATAAAAAATAAAAAATAGGGCTGGGGGTGTAGCCTGGAGGTAGAATGCCCCTGGGTTCAATCTTCAGTACCGCAAAAAAAAAAAAAAAGATATAGCAATCAATGCTGGGCACGGTGGTGCACCCCTGTAATCCCAGTACTTGGGAGGCTGAGACAGGAGGATCGAAGGTTCGTGGCCAGCCTCAGCAACCTCGTGAGGCCCTCCCCAACTTAGTGAGACCCTGTTTCAAAATAAAGAATAAAATAGGGCTGGAGGTATAGCTCAAAGGTAGAATGCCCCTGGATTCAATCCCAATACCAACATAAAAAAGATATAACAATCAAGATCAGAAAAGTGTTTGCCTGAGACAGGTAGAGATGAACCAAGAAGGGCATTAGATAGTGAGCACACTTTCCAAGGAGATGAAAATGTTCTACATCTTGATTAGCATAAGGATTGCATGGGTGTATGGAGTTTCAAAATACATCAAGTTGCTGTATCCGGCAGCATTTTCATAGCCATAATCTAAAAATCTGACCACATAACTTAGAGAAAGATTTATTTGCTCACAGTTTTCCTTGGAGATATTGGGGTTCAGTCCACGTGAGGTCAGCATCTGGATCTCAGGGCATGACAGCAGGAGGCCGAGAGAGGGAGAGGACATGGGCTGTGCTCCTCACATCATAAAGGCCAGAAGCAAGAAAGCTGGGGGTGAGGGGGAGGAACCATATCTAATCCCCAAGGCTGCACCCCCAGGAACCCACCTGATACAGCCACACCCTACTGGCCTAGGCCACCACCCAGATAAATCCATTACAATGGATTTTTCCACTGCTGGTATTATTACAACACTCATGACTCAATTACATCAACTCTGAATGTTAATAAATGGAGCTCTTTGGGGGACATTTTATATCTAACTATAACATTTCACCCCTGGCCCCTAAAGAGCTCACGCCTAGCTCAGAATGCAAAATGCATTTAGTCCTCTCCAAGAGTTCCCACAGCCTTAACAGTTCCAGCACCACTGAAAAGTCCCAAAGTCAAAGTCTCCTCTGAGACTCAAGGTGAACTCTTGTGATCCCCTGTAAAAAACAATGAAGATCAAAATAAAAAGCACATTACATGCATTCAATATACAATGGCAAAGAGTAAACATTTGCATTCCCAAAGGGAGGAAGAGGGCCGTAGAAAGAAGGGATGGGACCAAAAGTATAACGAAACCCAGCAGGGAAGCATTTGATCTTGCGGCTCCACTTCTGGCATCCACAGCACATGGCGGTGAGAAGCAATCTCCAAGGGGCCTTGGCCGCCCCACCCCTGCAGCCTGGCTGATTGCAATGGGTGGTTTACTGCCTCTTCCAGCCTGGCTCCATGGCTGGCAGCTAGCAGCCTTTCCTCACAGTCATTCCACATTTTTGGTGTTTCTAAATTTAGGGTTTTTTTTTTTTTGAGGTACCGGGGATTGAACGCAGGGGCGTTCTACCTCCGCGCTACACCCCCGGCCCTATTTTTTTATGCCCTATTATTTTATTTTTGAAACCAGGTCTCACGAAGTTGCAGAGGGCCTCACTAGGGAGAGGGAGAGAGAGAGAGAGGAGAGAGAGAGAGAGAGAGAGAGAGATCACGCGCGCGCGCATGCGCGCTGAGGTTGGCCGCAAACCCGGATCCTCCGGTCTCCGCCTCCCAAAGTACTGGGATT
>PVJS01061762.1:0-10903 GCA_004027185.1 Glis glis | reverse complement strand
GAGAGAGAGAGAGAGAGAGAGAGAGAGCTGAGGCTGGCTGCGAACCCGGATCCTCCGGTCTCCGCCTCCCAAAGTACTGGGATTACAAGCGTGCGCCACCATGCCCGGCTCTTTGTGGGCTTTTTCCATAGTCCATTCTGCAAGATGCTCAGCTACAAATTCTGCATTTCTCTCCCCAGGTCAGCTGTGGGCCTCATTGCCACCTCCACCTCCAGGAAGGCCAGAAGTTGGGGTGGAGTTGATTGGCTCCAGGCTCTTCTGTAGATGTGCTTTTGATGTTTCCCCTACAAACAGCTCAGTGGGCTTTCTCATAACGTGGTCTAGGCTTTCTTCTCAAGAAATCAAAGAGGAGCTGAAGCAAGAGACCACAGTTCAGGCATTCTCTCTTTTAGAACTTGATGGCATAAATCTCAGACTTGGAGATAGGGTATGTTAAAACTTGGATTTTCTTTTCTTTTGATGAGTGTATTGATTTTTCAAACATACAATTTAAAAGATTATATCCTAAAAGTAGAGTTTTGTCCCCAAAATATAAAGCACTAATGTTTTCTTTTCATTTGTTCTCTCGTCAAATGTGCTATTTCTAGTGATAAGTAGATGAGTCAGTAATATAGTCTTAGTGACTAATGACTAAATATATATATATGCATATATATGTGTGTGTCTATATATAGCAATTTGCTGATTATTATTTTTAGCAATTTGCTGATTATTGATGAAAATTTATAACTATGTGTCTCTTCCAGATTTTAAAATATCCTTATATTTTAGAAAACAATGTTTTTAATTTATTCAATGATGATATTATTTTTATCTACTTTCAAGTACATCTCAACTAAAGGCCTACTATACTGTAATTTGTGTTGAAATTTGAATAAGTAATATTTTATAATGATGGAATTTTTCTCAAATTTCAGGCAAGTATTTAAATTATTTAGTTCCTTTATCTCTTGTGCACTATCTACCAAGAATTAAGAATTTAAAGTTAATAATTCACACATACTTTTTATGTAATTTTATTGTTAAATGTTTATTTGTTAACTGTATTCATAGATATTCTGTAGTGCTTCCATCTTTTTCTTGGAGAAACCACATATACAAAGTTTAGCCGTTGAAAGCCAGGAATTTTTTGCAGGCATTAAGGTACGTGGCAGTGGGGATGGGTTCAAAGGTTATTATTCCTCTGGGACTGTGTCCCAAACTGTGATCTGTCCATGGTGGTTCCTAGTGCTTCCACAAACTGATTCAGAAAGGTGAAACACAGGAGTCTGTATGATTAAAGAATAACCCCAATAACTCGAATGCACAACAAAGATTGAGAATCCCTGTTAATGAACCAAAGTTGGGATATACAGATGCTCCTCAACTTAAGATGGTCTTACCTCCCAATAAACTCATAATAAGTTGAAAATAGTGTTAGATGCCTTTAATGCACCTAACCTACCTAACCTACCGTGCAGCTTAGCAACACACTGCACTGTAGAGTATCAGTTGTCTGCCCTCATGTTCACGCGACTAACTGGGAGTTGTGGCTCCCTGCCACTACATCAGGCATATTGCTAGCCTGGGAAAATATCAAAATTAAAAGTACAGTTTCTACCATATGTGTATCATTTTTGCACCATGATAAAGTCCAAAATTTGTAAGTTGAACCATCACACAGCAGAGATTTGTGTTTTGTTTTTAAGAAATAGCTCAAATTAGAATGAAGCAAAGGCTCTAGTACCATAATTCATTCTAGCATATACCTAAAAGTTAACATATCAATATTTAGTAATGCATTTTCTAAAATTGGTACCAGGCAAAGGACAAGAGCGTCTGACTAGGGTAGAACTGATTGAGAACTCTGGACTTTCTGGGTTGCAACGATTGAGCTAACTGAACAAGACAATGTATTTAGTTGCTGAGACTGGCCTCTGATCCTTTGATCCTCCTGTCTCAGCCTCCCAAGTACTGGGATTACAGGCATGCATCACCCAGGTCAGCTAAATATATTTAGTTATTGCTGGTAGCACTGAGGTCCAAGAACTGATAAGCCATTCTAACAGATCAGCAGAAGTGACAGGGAATCAGAAACGGTGAGGCAATATAGAGGCACAGTCAGGCAGGCAAGAACCATGTACCTGGGAGGCCTCCCTCACAAGACCAAGTGTCACCTAGACTCATTCCCAGTTCAAAGACAAGATGGGAAAATCGATAGATTGTGAGAACAGGACTCTAGACTAAGAAAGAAACCATTTCTAGATAAACATGTATACACAGGAGGCACCAGAAAGGAGTGGACTATGTTGTTGTCAGAATAACAAACATACCCACAGTGGGAGGGGAAGCAGTGCTCAGACCTGGGAAACATAGGACCCTGTTGATCTGTGTTGGAAGCTCTCAGCAGACAATGTCAAGGGCCAGGGATCAGCCCCCAGGTACTGTTTCTAATTAGGCTAACACAGAGAATACTCAGTACTAACAAACATCTGTTTGGAGAGCTAGCCAAGACTTGAGGCTGCATTAACAATCCCCCGCCTCCAAAACATTCGGCCTGTGAACTGGATCAGGTTGCAGCAGTCTGCAGTAAGTTTAACCATGGAAAACGGAGGCTCAGAAATTAGCTGAGGCTTGAGATTGTTCAGGTGACAACAATCGTCTGACTGATGTCTTAAAACATACCTCAATTTCCAATTAAGATGGTGAGTATAAATCCCTGAAAATCATCAGGCTCTTCCATTGACCAATCAGCATACGTTAGCGAACAAGTGAAAGAAAATAGGAGTCTCATTCCTTCATCCTCCAGTGCCCTTCATGGAGCCAGAGTCACTGTGGCTGGCTTGGACACGTGCCCAACGTGTTGAGGACTCAAGCTGAATCTAAACTCAGAGCGGTGCAGATGCTCCAAGAATACATGCTCCATGTATTCTTCTCTGTGCTGCTTAGACTTTTAGTGGTTTGGTTGTAATTGGTCTTGTTTAGTTAAAAAAAATTCAGTGCTTAAGTTATTACCAGCTCATTTAACAAAATACAAGCTGTTGAGAAAATGTGCTTTAAAATTATGCCTTAGAAATAAATTGTTTTAACCTAATACCCTGTGTATTGTTACACCAGTTACAACCTGAATTGAGCACTATATCAGAAGATGGGAAGGAATACCAGCTGAGGATAGAGAGCACCATCCCTATTTTTTGCTCTGAATTGAGTGAGCTTGCTCAAGAATGCAAAATCTCATTAAAGCTGAAAACAGTTGATCAAGGTAATATACTTAATTCGGTTAATTTTATCGTTAGATTGCAAATGGCAACAGATGCTTTTTCTCCTCTAGAAAAAGTCTCCGGGGTATACTCATGTACTAAATTATGTTGCATATTACATCAAATTATACCTCAATCAGATTAATAATGCTGGGTCAAATTGATGATTGCCCAAACAATTCATATTGATTCTTCCTGGGATCAAAGCATAAATTTAATAAAACAGTGAACAGCTTCCTTCTTTGTTGTCATCTTTCTACTGCTCCTCCTCTTCTTCTTCCTCCTCCTCCTGTTTCTCTTCCCCTTTCTCCTCATCCTCTTACTTGTTTTTTCTCTTTGCTGTATTTTCAGAGATTAAGGGACAAACTGCCCTTTAAGATTTTCCAAATTATCCTCAGTGAGGGAGGTGTGATAAGTTATACTAAAAGTTCAATCTTATGAAACATGGATCTCACAATGCATTCTTCACATTTCTCTTCCTAATATGAGCTTATTTGGGGATCTTAAAATTCTTCCATTTAAATAACCCATTTATTGATGTCATGATGCATGGCTACGTATACTTTACTGAGAGCCATCCCGAGATAGTGGAATCCCGCCATAGGACAAGATGGAAGAGGACAAACCGTGCATAGTAGAGGTTGGGTTGGTTGAGTTCTTTTCTGCCTTAAGTCTCTGATCAAAGCAAGTAAGAGATACATAGATTAAAATATAACCTGTAAGAGAGGTTGCCATTCTGTTCACATAGAATCTAATATTTCACTCATGGAACATAGCATTTTATTTAGTAAATACACCACACATAAGATATCTAGGTCTTGATGTCCATGTTCAAAAGGGCAAAAAGTCCAGAGAGTTTCCTGGGAATGGTACATCCAAGAAAAAAGATGGATAAGAGGAGAGAAAGAGGAATTAAGAGATGTCATGCTAAAATACTTGACAGTTAAGCAAGCTTAGATACTAGCCAGCCATGCACTCAGATTGCAGGAACCCCTTGAGCAATACTATATTTTTAACTACAGCTCAGAAATAGAATTTATGACCTTTCTCTCGGACTCTTCCGCATATTCTAGTTGAGGCTACCTCTGAAAACACTATGCAAATGTTACTACAGTTTGTGGGGAGAACAGAAAGGAGACGATGCTCTTGATGTTTGCCAGAATTGTGTTAGGCAAATATTTCCTTCAGTGATGAGTATACTATATTTGTATACTATATTTTTTTTCAGTAAGGCAAGCATTTTCATTACAAAGATAGTCTAAATATATTTCCTACATTTTAGAAGTTTATGTGTTCCTATTCTTTGTCATTAAATTTTTTTCTGGTGAAAAATTTCTAGATTTCATTCGGAATATTCCTCACTTTATCCTCTTTAAATGTATTTTTATTAAATACATTTAGTAGTCAGTGTTTGGGGTATTTCTACACAGATACACAGACAGCTGCTATTTTGCAGACTTCAAGAAAACGACCCTTTGCCTTAGTAGACTATGAACTTAGGAAATGATGTCATGGGCTTAATCTAAGCCAGAAATGTTCCATGTTCAGTTTAGGAAGCTGGTTAAGAGTTTGGATGTTTCTATTGTTTTTATGTGTATGAGAAAAATTTATATATCTAGAAAAAGTGCATAAAAGAAAACCTTTTTTATTAGGAATTTTGAATCTGGTGCAGTGTATCTATACCTGACTTATAATTTCATACCTGAAAAAAAATCTGTACAGGAGAAAAGAAGATAGAGTTGTAACTTTCTTCCTCCTTGATTTCCAGAGGATTTTATAATCACTAATTGAACATGAAAACATTCTTATGCTGTGACCAGTGGGGGGGAGGTGTTCTTTTTGTTCAGTCATACAGATTTCTAGAGTTCCTTCCTCATTCTCTGTTATCATTTTTTTCCCCAAATTCATTTTCTTATTCTTTGTTCCATAGTGAGGGAGTGTCTCAAGGTTCTGACTATACTGGGTCATTTGAGAGGTGAAAGGAGATAGTTTATTACTGGTATGGGGTTGGTCATCTTCATTTGTTTTTGGTACTTGTTTTTTAGAATTTTATTGGTGCAATATAATTATGTGTCATAGTGAGTGAGATTCAAAGTGATATATTCATAAATGCACACAACATCTCTTGGTGTGGTTCCCTCCTAACCCTATCTCACTATATACCCTTCTTCCCTCCTGGTACATGCTAGCAAAGTTGTTAGTGATACCTTCTTATGTGGACATAATATTATTTGGTCTATTTCCTTCCTTACGATCTTTTGTCCCCACTCCTCCTCCCTCCCTCAATCCCCTTCCACTATTCTATTGGTCTCACTCCTCATTATCATTAGGTCCTTTTACTTTCCTATTTTCCCTCTAACATCCACATATAAGAGGAGACATTTGACCCTTGACTTTCTCAAACTGGTTGATCTCACTTAGCATGATGGTCTCTTGCTCCATCCATTTTTCTGCAAATGACATAATTTTGTTCTTCTTTGTGGCTGAGTAAAATTCCATTGTGTGTATATAACACATTTTCTTTATCCATATGTTAATGGACACCTAAGTTGGTCACATAATTTGGCTATTGTGAATTGTGCTTCTATAAACATGGATATGCATATATCACTATAGTATTCTGATTTGAGGAACTGCTATACTAATTTACATGAGAGTTTTCCTATTTTTTAAGCTGAAGAACACTATATAATTAAATCTGTTGCTATCATTTGACAGTGGATGGAACATGAATACATGCCCTCAGAAATATTACAGAACAATTTGGACCTTAGGCTCAATTGTTAGGCAGGAAAAAAATAGATCAAATTATCTTCATGGTAGATAATTAAAAAATTAAAAAATTAATCTTGGTGCTAGAATTATAACTTTTTTATAGAAACAAGGATAATTCTTATTTATTGCTTTTATATCTTGTTAAACTTTTTTTAATTTAACACAAGAAATTATTTAAATGTGCAACAAGAAATTATTTAAATGTGCAGAGGACAGTGTGATACTTCACTACATGTTTACAAAATATGTTGATCAAATCAGAGTAATTAACATTTCCATCTTTTTCATTATTTTGTATTACTTATTGCTTTTGAATTTTATCTAGGAGCATATAGATTTGGAACTTTATTGGAAATAGTAATGTATGTGTATATATATATATATATACATATATATATATACATACATAGAGCAGCTATATTCAATAGCTTTATTTTAATTTAGACAAAAATTGCAAAAATATTTTTTAAGAAAGGTAAAATAACTTAAGACAAATCTCTCCATTCAATGCTTCATGTTACTTAAGCTACAACTACATGTATTTGGCTAGTATTTACACATAGGAAATTTTCAACATATTTTTTCATTAAACTAGGTAAAGAACATCGAGGCTTAAATTTGGCATTGTCTTCCTGTCATGTGGACCTTCGCCAGACATCGTCCTGTGTCAGTGGAACCTGTAGCCAGGCCTCGGTGTACTACACAGCTGTCACAGATTTTTCCCGAGATGGAGACAGATTTACAAACATTGTTGTGCAACCGATAGTCAATGAGGATTTCGTGTGGAATGGCTACATTCCAGACAGCATTCAGGTTGACAAATTACAAAAAGATCCTTAAAATCTAAACTTTACAAAGATATATGTATTTATCACCATATCTTGTAAATTTTCAGTTAATAATTATTTGACAAATTATTTTAGTTTGTAAATGATTCCACTTTCAATACTATGATAAAACAATAATTCATTGAAAATTCACTGCAATTGTTGAGTAATTCCTTGTATGTCACTAAATCTCAATTAATGGTAACATTATCAAAAAATCTTTATTTTTAAGATCAGAGTCAAGGATGTCCCAACTGCTTACTGCTATTCATTTACTGACCCACATATTATCACCTTTGATGGCAGGTAATTTCTCGAAAATTTTTTCTCTTAATAGTTTCTTATTTTGTTTTTATTGTTGTTTTGTTTTAAACAGCATATTGTTTGAACATTTATCAGCTTTAATCACTGAAAAATTAGAAAGGAAGTCACTAGCTTGTTTTAAGATTCTAGTTTATTTGTGTATTATCTTTTTGTCTTAAATCTAGTACTTAGTGAAAAACAAAACAAAAGAAACAAATTAAAAACAGAACTTTTTGTGAGCCTAAATTTGTAGAAAGGAAGGTTATTACAAACGCTCATCATCATTTTGCTTGCCCATTTATTTTTTTAATAATGATTAAATTATTTGCACTAGAGATATTTACTATGTTGCATTTCTATTTATGTTAAAATAATATTTAAGTTTTAAACAAAATAACTAATATAATTACTTCAAAAATGAATCACTTCTAATTTATGATAAGAATATTCAGGAGAAAAACTAGCATAACCTCATGAATGCCTAGATATTTGCCTCTGGAATTTAAGTACAATGGGCAAAATGACCAAAAAGTAATCTAAGCTTTCCTGCTATTAATATCTGAATAGCAAGTTTTAAACTCAGTTAATGCTGTTCTGAAAGATTCATGATACCAAGTGTCCCCCCAGAAATCATGCCTCATTGTGTAGTCAAGGTTTTCTTCATGATGCAAGGTTGTTGTTTCTTTTTAATTGTAAAATGATCATTGTCAGTAAAATTACTGAATGTTAGTGAATAGCTATAGAGCCCTTCTAATAAAAAATGACGCTCAGATTTGCACAAGTGTCAAGTTGTCAGAACTGGTCTCTCATGCAAAAACTTATTTCTTTTATGGTTGTAATTGAAGCCTGAGAAGTTTTGATTGAAAAACCTCAAGCAAGCATAGTGGTGATATATTTAATCTGACTTAATTCAACAAGATTGATTGTGCAACAACTAGGTGATAAGCCATGCCTTGGGGTCTTGGGGTGTGGCAGTGAACAAGACAGACAAAATCGCCTTGACCTCATGACACTGGCCTGGAATTGAGGAAGAGAGATGTAAACACAGTTAATAAATAAAATCTGTAGTGTGTTTGAGAAAGATATATGCCACGAAGAAAATTAAATCAGAGGTGGAAAGCCAATGGTTTGCAATTTGTTTCTTTGTTTGTACTGGGGATTGAACCCAGGGGCATTTACCTCCAAGCTACACACACAGTCTTTCTTTTTTTTTTAAATTTTGAAACAAACAGGGCCTCACTAAATTGCTAATGCTGGCCTTGAGCCCGCATCCTCCTGTCTCAGCTTCCCAAGTACTGGGATTATAGGCATGGGCCACCATGCCTTCTGGCTTGCAATTTATATTAAAATAGTTAACAAAAGGCCTTCGAGAGAGGATAACATCTGGACAGATACTTTAAGATGCAGGACACTCCATGTGCAGCCACGTTAGGCAAGCCTCCTGCTCAGAGTGCAGCCTCACTGGGGTGGGGAAAGGGATGAACATTGTAGTGGGAGAAAAGGAGGTGTTCACACAACTTTGTTTCATCCAGTGCAAACAGATAAATGCCCATGACACAGCTATTGGAAGTCTAGATATTGAATGCCTACAAATAAATTTAACACATTTTTTGGTTTCTAACATTCTATTGTGATATTTTACAACCAACTCCTAATGCAGTTGACTTTTGTTAATGATAGGCTGTATGATAATTTCAAGACCGGAACGTTTGTGCTTTATAAGAGTATGTCGCGTGACTTTGAAATCCATGTGCGTCAGTGGGACTGTGGAAGCCTTCACTATCCCGTGTCCTGTAACTGTGGGTTTGTGGCCAAAGAAGGCGGCGATATAGTCACTTTTGACATGTGCAGTGGCCAGCAACCTGAATCACAACCAAATTTATTTGTAAAGAGCCAAGATGTATCCAGCAATATCAAGATAAGCGAATCTTACTTAGGAAGAAAAGTCACAGTAAGTATGATTCTTTAATATTAAAAATAGTTTTCCTCTTTCTCATTGTAGATGAACTTCTATTCATCTCTATTAAATTATGAGTAATCATTTTTCACTATTAGTTTGTTCAAGAAGGTAACATTTAGATTAACTATGATATTAGAAGGAATGATTTTTTTTCACCTACTACAGACAAGTAGATACACTATAGTTAAAACTCTGTCAAATCTAAACTACCTTAGTTAATATTTCAATATGACAACTTTGTAGGTTATTCATAAAAATTATTTTTGACAGCATCTAATAAAAGGTCTATTAGAAAAACATGACAGACATAATTAAAGATAAATATTCAGAAGTAGCTAAGAAACTTTTCAAGTGAATTTAATATGTTACTACTTCAGGAATGGTCTGGTATATAAGTGGAAGAGAATAGAAATTCAAGAAACAGGCTCAAGATTATGTTTTCACTGATGTTTTTAAATATAATATTTCATGTTTGTGAAATATTTGTATCTTAAGGTCATGTTCATTTTCCTTTTATCTTTCAAAAAACGTAAATTCTAATTAAATATAACTCAAATTTGAATAAAAGTGTTTAAGAATGCAAGTGTATGTTTTTCTAACATAAATTGCAGTAAAGGATAATTTTTGGATATAACATTATATATTTTAATTCCATCATCAAAAAACAAAATGCAAATCAAGAATTGGAAAATATTTGCTACATGTAAAACATACTGTTGATATGGAAAATACTCACACATCTGAAATATATAATCACCACTCCAATGAGTAAATAATATAAAAAGAAAATTCACAAAAAACAAAAGATACATATGCCCAAAAGTAAAATAACCAACACAAATATAAAAATATTAACCTAAATAGTAATCAAATAAATAAAATACAGATAAAACAGCTCTCATACAATATTGTCAAGTAGAGAGATAGTTGAAATAGAGTCTTTCTTGAGGGTGCATATGCTATATATAATCTGAACCTATCTATGTATGTTGTTTAACCAAAAAATTTTACTGCTGGAAATTTATTTTAATAAAATAATTAAGGATTTTAACCCCAATGATATTCATTGTATCTTTTCTGGCAAGAGGGAAATATTACAATTAGTCAGTGACCAGTAAGAGGTTTTTACTAAAACTCTAAATATTATGATGTACACATTGCATCATGACAATGGTGGAGTAGATGTGTCTTTATTGACAAGCAAAGTTATTTATGAAATATAGAAGAGACTTTGGAAGAATTTGCACCAAGATCTTATCATTAGCTAGCTTGAGTAGAAATATAAGGTTTGTTTGCATTTGAAATAATTTCTGTAGTGAACACATTCCACTCTTTAAAAAAAAGAAAAAATCGCTATTTTTAAATATTACAACAATTTAAAGGGCGCCAAAAGCAAGGGACCAAACACAGGTGATGTGTAGTTATTGACTTTTAGAAGCTCGTTCCTC
Source organism: Glis glis (assembly GCA_004027185.1). Classification (NCBI taxonomy): domain Eukaryota; kingdom Metazoa; phylum Chordata; class Mammalia; order Rodentia; family Gliridae; genus Glis; species Glis glis. Next base: position 351 of record PVJS01061762.1, on the reverse strand, counting down.
TACATACATATCCAAGTGGCTTGTTGGGGACAGGGGATGTTGCCATGACAGAGAGATGGCTCACAGTTAGATGGCGCAGGCTATTAGAGTCATCCAACAAACCCTCTTGTTCTGGTTGCCAATGCCCCAAGCAGCTGCTGGTTATGACCTGGCTTCTGATTCTGTTTGCCTCCTGGCAGCAAGAGAATGATGATTAACCACAGAAATATGTACTCCTCCAGGATGATATGTATTTGTATAAATTAATTACTTGGCAGTCTACTTCCATATTAAATAACTATTATCAGAAACATGACTTGGCAGGCTGGGAAGGTAGCTCAGGGGTAGAGCACTTGCCTTAAATGTGCAAGG
>PVJS01061761.1:0-10904 GCA_004027185.1 Glis glis | reverse complement strand
CCGGTCCTATTTTTTATGCTTTATTTTGAAACCGGGTCTCACGAGGTTGCGGAGGGCCTCACTAAGGAGAGAGAGAGAGACACAGAGAGAGACAGAGACAGAGACAGAGCGAGAGCTGAGGCTGGCCGCGAACCCGGATCCTCCGGTCTCAGCCTCCCAAAGTACTGGGATTACAAGCGTGCGCCACCACGCCCGGCTTTCTTTCCTTTCTTACAACAGGAAATACAATTGTTCTAGCTACCATTTCCTGCTTCTTACTGGTCTACATGCCAGTGGTTTCTAGCTGTGCCTGACTCTTTCTCCCTAATCATTCTTTTTGTTTGTATTGGTACTCTATAACTTTGAAACTTAAAGCCAAACAGTATTCTGAATCACTTAATTTTCCTTACATGGAGACATGTAAGGAACACGTGGGGTGACCCCTTCCAGATCAGTGGGGCAATGCCGGTATGCTGCCCTTCCAACTGACACCAGACTGCCTCTGGAACATTCTTTATGGCCAGTGTTCCTGGACTGTTTTGCAACGATTTCTTTTACGTTTCTTCTAAAAGAACCACACACTAGCTGGTCCTCCAAACTCCAGAACAAATGTATTTCAGCTGATAACAATCTTAGTCACACAGCACATGGCATTACAAAGGATTTTAATAATCTTGAGTAACAGTCTGTTCACAGGAACTACTATCTAAGAGTGAAATCACTTGGAGAAAGCAATGAGTCAGTGGTGTTATAATCAATAGCCACAGTCGGGCACTGTAACAAAGAAAGCACAACATAACATTCCTCAAAGGGAGCAACACAGATCAGATTTAGAGAATCCCAGCCACAGCTAAGACTGGACTCACAATGAAACAAAATACAGTGCGATCATTTGGTGACTGCTGTTTGTATACTGTGCTGATTGCATGTTAAGTACCTAGCAATGTGAAAAAATAAATATACTGCCAAAACAAACAAAGCAGAAGAACCTGACAAATATGAGCAGGGAGCCAATGTGGACTTTGCATCTCTCTATTGAATTTAATACCTAGTGATCATTTCTCTCTCACCTGCGCATATTTGTACTCACTTGAACAGGGATGCCATTCAACATCACAGTGCAATCCTATCATTGTGTAGGTTTTAGCCTTTGAGGCCTGTTCCTTAAGAAGGTCTTTAAATCTCTGAGTACTTTATCTGTACTTGGACCAGGGTGACAAAGATGCTTTGACTTATGGTACGAACCCAAAGGAATGGTCAAGAAAATGATTTACATGTTTTGAAAAAGATAAGCATGACATCCTTAATCATAATATCCTAGTCACTATATATAAAGAGGATATACATTCCAAAAGAGGAAACATAAATAGGTACAGATGGCTAAATATTGTTGAGGTAACCCTAATTTTAGCATGCAGAACTGAAGGAAACACTTCTAGCCTATCTGAAAACCAAATGCCCTCTGGGACACCTCGACTCGTAACTAAATAACTTTGCAGATGGGGCTAGGAATATTTTGCACTATGGAATTATGATTGTGTTCACTTTGCTGGCAAATAAATACCACACACAAGCTCCCTCCTTCCTTCAGAATGACCTGCATAACCCAGCAGAGAGGAAAATAGAAGTATATACTTGGTTTGCAAGAGTTACACTTCATTGTCAACTTCTTATTTTTTTAATTACATGGGAGTAACGTTCTCCTTCTTTTTTTTTTTTTTTGCGGTACCGGGGATTGAACGCAGGGGCATTCTACCTCCGCGCTACGCCCCCGGCCCTATTTTTTTATACTTTATTTTGAAACCGGGTCTCACAAAGTTGCGGAGGGCCTCACTAAGGGGGGAGAGAGAGAGAGAGAGAGAGAGAGAGAGAGAGAGCGAGCTGAGGCTGGCCGCGAACCCGGATCCTCCGGTTTCCGCCTCTCAAAGTACTGGGATTACAAGCGTGCGCCACCACGCCCGGCACGTTCTCCTTCTTAATGACAGCTCGATGCTATAAGAAGCCAGACCTTGTGAGTCCCGATAAACATTCATCAGCCTGCTGGCAGTCATCACACACTTCTCCCAATATTAAGCTTTAAAAAGTTAAATAATGCCAAAACACTATTTATTATTATTTCACAGTTAAATAAGTGTTCCAAAAAAGCCAGTGAGTTTGTGGGTGTTGTTTCAGATATAAACTGTCCTTGTACCCCTCTATAAGGTAGCCATAATCGCAGCAGCATAGTTTTGCTCTAGTCAAGCTATGGACTCCCCCAAGCGGAAAGACTATAGGTTTGCCACCAGGAGAGAGATGCTTAGATACTATAACAGCAAATCCTCTTTACCTTGGAGGCTTTTTTCGCTTTGAAATGAGGTAAGTTGTGCCACGTCATCATTCTAGATTCAAAAAGCTACTAAAATAAATTGAACCTAGGATGGAATAAAAAGAGGCTGGTGTGACCAATGTTTTTCAGCTCCAATTAAACTTTCTTCACATTTAAATTATATTGAAGAACATAACTAAAGATTACATTTTCACTATAGATACATAACCTAAATGTTTTATAAACAGGTACAGAATGTTAAATATTGCTAATCTTAACAAGCATGTAGCCACAAACACCACTGGGCTAAGAGCCAGGAGGGGCATAAAGTGAAATGACAGGATCCTCCCTGGTCTCCTTATTTTGTTTAAATTGAATCACATTTCTTGTTAAGTATGGGGAATAGCCACCCCACACCACTCCTGTTATAGTGATTAACAGGCCTCCTTTCAGAATCAAAGTGGTGTTTTGTTTTGGGTGAGAAATCATACTGTTATTCTACTTATAAGCGATATTTATAGTCAAACGTATAAGCTTTTTGAAACAATGAAAATTCCCTTGGGTAGCCAAGGCCATTCAAATTCTATAGGTATTTCTTATGATTCTACATCCTACTTTACTTGCCTCTTTAAAGGATCAAATTATATTCTTACCAGAAGTTAGCACTGGATTCCACTTTCTCTAATTTATTGTTTTCATGTAAAACAGTCTTATTTCTTCAGTGGGATTAATAGTTCCTTGAAAATAGTTTTAGCCTTCTTTTATGTCCCTCTCTAGTAGGCACATATAGAAGCCTTTCAATAAATAATTTTAAACTTATAATAATAGAGAGTTTTGCTCTAAAGTTAAAGATCAAAGTAAGCCATTAAATAAGTGTTATAGAATTGAACATGATGACTTAGGGATGTTTGAGGAGTAATTCTTAATAAAGTCAAGTCATTGCAAACTAAAGCATTATAGCTAAAGTGGCGGGACTAAGAATACTGTAGTCTATTGGTATGTGCAGAGGGATTAGTTTTGGGACCTGCCCCACCCCCCATACAGAGATGAAATGATGTAGTAATTGCACAGACCCTATACACATCTTCCTGTGTGCTTTCAATGATCTCCAGATTACTTATAATACCCAATACAATGTAAATGTTGTGGAAATAGTTGTTATAGTGTACTGTTTGGGAAATAAAGACAAGCCCATACATATTTAGTACAGAGGCGATGTTATGTGTTTTCAATCTGCACTTGGTTGAGCCTGTGGATGTGGAAACTGAAGATGTGGAGGGCTGAATATAACCATATCATACATTATTATGATATCTTACAGTCTGCAAAGACCTTCCTTGCACAGACACTTGAGTCAGAAAAATCTAAGGTTTATCTTGGCCCTTCGAAAAACTGAGTTCCACAGTTTTTTGCATACATCATTTGACAAGTCTAAGCATTAGTTTCCTTCTCTGTAAAAGAAAAAATAACACCGATCCACTCTCTCTCATAGTTATGAGGCATAATTTTAAAAATGTATAAAACTCCTTGAAAAGTATACATATATAAGCAAAAAATTTATTCAGTGTTTACAGAGGGCTGACAATATACAACATGCCAGGAATTATGTAAGATGGTGATGTTACAAATATGAGATGCTATGTTTCTGACTTATACTTAGGAAAGAGATTTTCAAAGAAGAATCATAGTACAAGTGAAACAGGTGGGAACTGGGGGTCATCTACGAAGTACAAACAGGAACAGGGGAGGCATTCAGTATGCTTTAGGAGCCTGTGAGGGCTTCAACCCAGCCACCAGTGCTGGAGCTGAGAGACGCTTGAAGAATACAAATGAACTTGGGAGGAAGGCAGGGCTGGGGCCAGGCTGCGAAGAAGAGCAATGCAAGGACACCGCAGGAAGAGCACGGCAGCCAGGTCGCAGACTCCAAGGAGCATGTTACGCCTAGAGAGGAGGCTAGCAAGGAAATGAGGAGTCAGAAGAAGGGCCTTCCATGCTATCAGATTTTACCCTATAGGAAATGAGGAGCTACTTTATTTTCAGAAGGAAAAAATACAGTCATAAGAAGACTGCTCCAGTGGCCACCGCTCTCATCTCTTACAGTTCATCTTATTTAGATCTTTATATGAACTAGACCAACTGGTGGTAGGTGCCCAGTTAAGATTAGGAATTCTGGGCCCAGGGCAGTGCCACCGAGGACCACAAGAAGAGACACATGTAAGAGGCACCACAAGGTAGAAACATCAGAACCTGACTGGGTGCACGAGGTATAGAATGCAGAAAAATGTCTGGGTTCTTTCTTTTTTTCCCCCATGAGAGGAAGATGGGTATTGGGCTGATGGGGAGTTGAGAGAAGGTTTTAGGCACAGAGTCAGATGTAAGAAAGCAAAAACTCTGCAGCCAAACTGCCTGGATTCTGAACCTGGTTCTGCCAATTGCTTGGGTGATCTCAAAGAAGACATCTGATCTTCCTATGCCTGTGTCCTATGGGTACACTGGGGCTGATAATGATAGTGCCAACCTTATAGGGTTGTTATAAGGATTAAATGAGCCAACATATATGCAGCATAAAGAATAGCACCAAAGCTGGGCATGGTGGCACATGCCTGTAATCCCAGTACTTGGGAGGCTGAGACAGGAGGATCACAGGTTCAAGGTCAGCCTCAGCAAGTAGTGAGACTCTCATCAATTTAGTGAAACCCTGTTTCAAGAAATAAAAATAGGGCTGGGGGTGTAGCTTGGAGGTAGAATGCTCCTGGGTTCACTCCCCAGTAACACACACACACACACAACACACACAGTGCCAAAAGCATAGTTGAGTGCTAAATAATTGAAAATAAATTTTAAATGAGACACAATTTAAAATGAAGAGGCTGCCGGGCGTGGTGGCGCACGCTTGTAATCCCAGTACTTTGGGAGGCGGAGACCAGAGGATTCGGGTTTGCGGCCAGCCTCAGCTCGCTCGCTCGCTCGCTCTCTCTCTCTCTCTCTCTCTCTCCTCAGTGAGGCCCGCAACTTTGTGAGACCCGGTTTCAAAATAAAGTATAAAAAATAGGGCCGGGGGCGTAGCGCGGAGGTAGAACGCCCCTGCGTTCAATCCCCGGCACCGCAAAAAAAAAATAAAAAAAAATAAAATGAAGAGGCTGAAGAGATAAAGGGCAAAACTGAAAGCATGAGAAAGAAAGTAAATAAAATTTGAAACAAGATCCAGAAAGTGGTCAAAAGAGGAAGGGGAAGTTTTAAGGCCAGATAAGTGGATTAGCCAGAAAAGAGCAAGACAATCCTTTCTGAGACCAGAGAAAAAGAAGACAAGATGGATGAAGATGTACAAGAAGACAGGCTAGAAGAAGACAGAGGGCCTCCATTTCCAGTCAACCAAGGAGGAAGAGGAGGAGGAGGAAAAAGAGAAGGAATGCTCTATAACTGCTGAAGATGAAGGGGGAAGGAGAGGGGTGGGGTTTGGGAAAAGTAATTAAGGGTCTGGAAGTATCCCTGGAAGGAAGGATAGAGCTGATCGGTATGTGAGCCCACCTGTAATTACATAGTAAAATTTTTGGATTTAGAAATGAAGACATATATTTGGACAGTTAAGAGCTGGGGATTTACAGGGAAAGGGTGAGTGGTAAATATACAGCAGAACAATGGGGATGAAGATGCTAGTAAGTAGATACAGCTCAAGTTAAGCAGAGGCAGTCTAGATTGGATGGGGAAGAAAGTATATAGATTTGGAAAAAGAAGAGGCAAATTACATCAGATAGGTTAGGGACTAAGAGATTAAAAGAGCTAGCACAGACGATGGGGCACTGGAATTAACATATGGAGGCGGAGTGGGATGAAGATGATAAAGTCCAAGCTAGAGAACGGTAGCTGAAGAAAAGCAGAAGCAAAAGTCAAGAAGCGAGGCAAGTGGGTCAGGGAACAGGATGCAAGTATGTTAAATGGCTATGTGGAAGGGATTTTTGCATAAGGGACTCTGTATAAAAATAACTTCATTTTTATTTGGTAAGTTGAAATTGCAGATCTGATATAAATTCAACACACATTTAAAAAAACATTTTGAACATTACAGAAAGAGCCAAGAACTATTCAGATACTCACTATAAAGCGATGTAGTCCATAGTACAATAGAATATCTGCTAAGGTAAAGTTATATCCTGTAAGGTAGACTTTATCTTCAAGATATGAATTAAGATCCTAGAAAAAAAACAATAAAATATTAATTTAAAAAGCAGCAATAAATTAAAAACAGAAGGCTATCAGAAAGTAAACATGACATTTAATTTAATAAATTTATTTATTTATTTATTTAGGGTGCTGGGGATCAAAAACAGGCCTTGGACATGCTAGGCAAGCACTCTACCACTGAGCCACACCCTTAGCCTAAATTAATAAATTATCTTTAACATTAATAAACAAAAATTTATTCAAAAATCACAAAATATATGCCAATCATATCGTTTAAAAATAGAATAAGCATAATTAGTCTCATTTTAAAGAAATAAGGAAACATTGGAAAATGATATTCAAAGTGCCATCTATGATCATTTGAGTCTAGATTTTTTTTGTTTTTGGAAGCATTTTATAAATCATGCTCATGTCAGATTTACTTTTTCCATTAAAATATAAAAGGCTCCTCAACAATTTCTATCTCCTCAGAGAATTCTAATTTACTGGGTTTTGCACTTTATGGATATATATAAACAACTATATACCTTCCATTTAGACTCAACAAATGTTAGTGTAATGCAAATGCTTTTTGTGTGAAATTACATACTACCTTACTTATGAGGCATTTTATCTTACAATTGTGGTTTTAGCACCAAAATGAAACTCTAGTAAGATTAAACCCTTTCTTAATACCCTAAGAGCAACAAATATAAAAATAAATGGTCAAAAAGAATACAGCCCAGTACAAACATGGGCAAAGGATATCTACAAGTTAACTTTTTTAAATAAAAATGACTGTCGGGCGTGGTGGTGCACGCTTATAATCCCAGTACTTGGGAGGCTGAGACAGGAGGAGTAGTAGTGACTAAGTAATGAGGCCCTCTGCAACTTAGTAAGACCCTGTTTCAAAATACAGAATAAAAAATAAGGCTGGGGGTGTAGCTCGGAGGTAGAATGCCTCTGGGTTCAATCCCCAGTACGGCAAAAAAAAAAAAAAAGACTAATAAGCATCATAAAAAAAACCACACCAATAGTAATTTTATGAAAAAAATGTAAACAAGGAAATCATTTTTTGTGCTGCTTATTTTGTTAATGAAATGGGTAGTAGAGAAAGGGATGATATCCATGTTAGTTTTGTAGAAGAGGAAACTTTTTTTTTCGGTACTAGGGATTGAACCCAGGGGCATTCTACCTCTCAGCTACAAGCCCGGCCCTATTTTTTATTCTTTATTTTGAAACAGGGTCTTCACTAAGTTGCGGAGAACCTCACTAAGTAGCTGAGGCTGCCCGCGAACCTGCGATCCTCCTGTCTCAGCTTCCCAAGTACTGGGATTACAAGTGTGTGCTACCACGCCTAGCTGAGGAAACTCTTATATACTGCTATATAATATGCTTCTCTGGAGGACAAATGAGCAAGAAAGCCTTAAGAAGGTGAGGGTTTTGGCCTAGCAATTTCCCTGGAAAGAATTTAGCCTAAGGAAACATATAGAAATGTGGTTAAATATGTAGCAACAATCTCTAATAACTACCTTGGGGTAATGATTTAAATTGTGGTACAACTATGTGATGGAACATACAGATTATCAAAAGGAGAGTGTAGAGCCTGGTGTGGTGGCACGCTCTTGTAATCCCAGTACTTGGGAGGCTGAGACAGGAGGATTGCAAGTTTGGGGACAGCCTCAGCAAATAGTGAAACTCTTATTAACCTAGTGAGACCCTGTTTCAAAATAGGGCTGGGGGTGTAGCTCGGAGGGAGAATGCCCCTTGGTTCAACCCCTAGTGCCACAAAAAAAAGGAGACTGTAAGTAAATATATATTGACATGAAACCAGTTACTGTGTCTAGCAGATATTCATTTAAAAAAAAACATATACATGAGCCAGGCGTGGTGGCACATGCCTATAATCCCAGTACTTGGGAGGCTGAGACAGGAGGATTGCAGGTTTGAGGACAGCAATTGAGCAACTCAGTGAAACTTTCAGCAATTTAGCAAGACCCTGTTTCTAAATAAAAATAAGAAAGAGCTAGGGGTGTAGCTTGGAGGTACAATGTCCGTGGGTTCAATCCCCAGTACCAAAAAAGTAAAATAAATAAATAAATGTACACAGATACATGAAAAGAAAATAAGCATGGAAAGAATATAAAAGGGGTTTGTAAAATATTCGATGACTGAACACAAGCATTAACAGTTCACTCTTGACAGTGGGACAATGGTTATTTAAAATGCCTTCCATTTGCTTATCCACATTTCCTAATATTTGTAATAAATACTGCCTGCCTTTGAAATAAACAATGCTGTCTGAAATAGCACAGTAGCAAAACAAAATAAACAAAGTTTTCCTGTACTCATACAGCAAACAATCACTTTGCAGTCCATTCTCTGAACTGGTCTGAGTTCCGTAAAGACAGAAACCGTGCCTAGGACATTGCTCGCCTTTGGGGCTACACCTGGCACATTACAGGTGCTTATGTTGTAGGTGCAAAGGAGCAAAATGGGGCAGAGCAAGGAAGACAGCCCAAACCGCCCGGCTCCACACACTGCCCTTCAAACAGTTAACACCTCAAATCAGTCTCCCAATTAGATATTTATATAGCCAGACAGATAAAACTTTGGGAGTTATTTCCATGCTTCTAATACCAAACCTATTAATAGGACTTCTGAAGCTATAAAGCCAATTCACTAAAATCCTTTTCACATCTTTCAGAATTAAGTACTTTATTACTATCATTTCCTTTAGGAAGTTATAAAAGATAATTTTTATTTGCCTGAAATCTCACATTCACTTTGAGGGAAGACATGCCTGCTTCCTTCTCGAAATACTAGAGGATGGCAGGGTGACCATGAGTGATCACTGTGGATCTTAAGTCTGAATGGTCGATCGTGACACACCCATAAAGGAAGAGGCCTGAATTTTACTTTGTGCCAATTCTCTTTTTTGGGTGGTGGGTGGGGGTGGGGAAGGGAGATACTAGGGATTGAACTCAGGGGCATTCTACCTCCAAACTACACTCCCAGCCCTTTTTATTTTTTGTTTTGGAAACAGGTCTTGCTAGGTTGCTGAGGCTATCCTTGAACCTGTGATCCTCCCATCTCATCCTCCCAAGTATTGGGATTACAGGCGTGTGCCACCATGCCTGGATTGCCAATTCTCTTGACGGGATTTATCAAAAATATAGTTTTTATCATTTCCCCCAAAGTGATAAAAGAAAAACTTTCTTGCACAACTTGTCTTGCCATTATATAATGACAGAAATAAAATTAGGAAACAATGATATGTAGTCATCTGGATGATCTCTGAGATTTTTTCCAATTTTATACTTTTATAAATATTTTTAAAAAATTGGTTTTTAGCCGGGCGTGGTGGCGCACGCTTGTAATCCCAGTACTTTGGGAGGCGGAGACCGGAGGATCCGGGTTCGAGGCCAACCTCAGCGCGCATGCGCATGCGCGATCAATCAATCTATCTCTCTCTCTCTCCCCTTCTCTCTCTGTCTCTGTCTCTGTCTCTCTCTCTCTACCTAGTGGGGCCCTCCGCAACTTCGTGAGACCCGGTTTCAAAAATAAAGCATAAAAAAATAGGGCTGGGGGCGTAGCGCGGAGGTAGAGCGCCCCTGCGTTCAATCCCCGGTACCGCAAAAAAAAAAAAAAAAAAAAAATGGTTTTTATATAAAGAAATTAACAGAACTTCATTTGGAATGTTTTTCAATCTCGGTGTCTCTGGAGCCATATTCAGTTTATATTTTATATCAATTAATTCCTTTATTGTAATTTGATGCTTTGGAAAGAAAATATAAATCTTAAAGCCACAATTCTCAAGGAAAGGATTTCTTAGATCCACTGAACAATTTTTTCCAAACTACAACCTCCAAAAATTCGGATTCTCTCTTGCCTCCAAGAAAGTACTTTATCCCTTAGGGAATCAGGACTGCTGAGTAAATACTGAGCCATTGAAAAAAAAATACAAAACCAAAATCAATGCCCAGGACAAGTGTCATGAAGGAAAAGCAAAGGGTGCTGTGACTGTACATGTTACAAGGAAGTGTATCTGGCTGAGGGAGTGTCAAGGAAGGTTCCGAGGCAAGAGCATCTGAGCTGAGATCTGAAGGAAGGCAGAGAGAGAGAGGCCGAGTTTGTTCCAGGCAGAGGTAATAACAGGTACAAACTACCAGCAGAAGGGAACCAACTGTTGAACCCAAGGGGAGAGATTTCTGCTTACTAGAGTTCATGCATTCCAGCCTCTAAAGTCACAATACCTTCAACAGAGTGGAGATATCTTCTTTATTGGAGTGTCCATTTACTCGAGTGATCCTGTACTCTAACCATTGCTGGACTGTGGCTTTCTCTTCTGCAGTGTTCCCCAGCAAATATTCCTTGTTGGCTTCCTTGACTAGGTAAGTTGCTATTGTAGTCAATCCTGTTAGACTTGGACCACTGTTTGTTTGAAGAACTGGTATCT
>PVJS01061760.1:0-10904 GCA_004027185.1 Glis glis | reverse complement strand
TGCAGAGGGCCTCACTAGGTAGGTAGGTAGGTAGGTAGAGAGAGAGAGAGAGAGAGAGAGAGAGAGAGGAGAGAGAGAGAGAGATCGATCGATCGATTGTGCGCGTGCGCGTGCGTGCTGAGGTTGGCCGTGAACCCGGATCCTCCGGTCTCCGCCTCCCAAAGTACTGGAATTACAAGCGTGCGCCACCACGCCCGGCTCCAGCCCTATTTTTTTATACTTTATTTTGAAACCGGGTCTCACGAAGTTGCGGAGGGTCTCGCTAAGTAGCTGAGGCTGGCCGCGAACCCTGATCCTCTGGTTTCCGCCTCCCAAGTACTGGGATTACAAGCGTGCGCCACCACACCCGGCCTCAGTTACTTTTTGAGGCCCTCACAACTTAGTGAGACCCTGTTTCAAAATAAAGAATAAAAAATAGGGCTGGGGGCGTAGCTCGGAGGTAGAATGCCCCTGGGTTTAATCCCTAGTACCACACACACAAAAAAAAATGTTGGGGGGTAGCTTGGAGGTAGAATGCCCCTGGGTTCAATCCCTAGAGCCACAAAAATAAATAAATAAACAAATGGGGATAAAAATACCTATATTACATTTTGCTGTGAAGATTACATGAGAGAGCCAGGCGTGGTGGTGCATGCTTGTAGTCCCAGTACTTTGGGAGGCAGAGACCGGAGGATCTGGGTTCGCGGCCAGCCTCACCTCTCTCTCTCTCTCTCTCTCTCTCTCTCTCTCTCTCTCCCTGTTTCTCTCTCTCTCTCTCTCTCTACTTAGTGAGGCCCTCCGCAACTTTGTGAGACCTGGTTTCAAAATAAAGTATAAAAAAATAGGGCCGGGGGTGTAGCGCGGAGGTATAACACCCCTGGGTTCGATCCCCGGTACCGCAAAAAAAAAAAAGATTCCATGAGAGAATATGTAGTGCTTGGCTCGTCATAGTCAATAAATGGCAGCTGTTTGTCATTAATGTGATTCCCAAGTTATGCTTTTCTGGGGGCAAAAGCCCCTTTGAGCAAATGCTAATTAAGTTCTTATTATGAGCAGTACCTTTGCCAACACAATGGAATTGGACTGAATCTCAAGGCCCTTAGTACTATCGCTTGTGCAGAGCGGACATGACCCCAGGAGGTTGGGACCGATGGGAAGCAGGTCTACAGACAGCCATGCTACAAAGCCAGATTCGAGAGTGCCATCTGTCCAAGTACCTAGACAGGACCTCAGAGGACTGGGGAAGGCTCCTGTTAATAGATGACATTGGACCTGGACCTGGAGGGACGGGAGATAACAAAGAGTGATGTAAGGATTGAGGAGAAGGACAGCATGAGCGAGGACCCATGGGCAGGGACGCCCTAGGGAGTGACAAGCTGCTCAGCGTGGGTTGAGCAGCAGATGTGTAGGACAGCAGTGATTGAGTGACCAAAGCTGGAGACAACATCAGGGGTGCTCTGTTTGTTTGTTTATTGCAGTGCTGGGAATTGAACCCAGGGCCGCTCATACATGCGAGGCAAATGCTCTTCCACTGAGCTCCATCTCCAGCCCGAGTGTCAGGGGAAGAATTGGTGTCAGGGAAAAACCTGCAGGCCAAGTCAGAAGCCCCACAGAGGAGTTCAGACTTGCTTCCCTGGGCAGTGAGCAGACATAGAAGACTTGAGAACAAAGGTGCTATAGAAAAAGATGCCTTAGGGAGCCGGGCGTGGTGGCGCACACTTGTAATCCCAGTACTTGGGAGGCGGAGACCAGAGGATCTGGGTTCGCAGCCAGCCTCAGCTACTTAGGCCCTCCGCAACTTCGTGAGACCCGGTTTCAAAATAAAGGATAAAAAATAGGGCCAGGGGTGTAGCTCGGAGGTAAAACACCCCTGGGTTCAATCCCCAGTACCGCAAAAAAAAAAAAAAATGCTTTAGGAGTTGGGCGTGGAATTATTTTGTTGTTGCTTGGTTTTTGTTTTTCTTTTTTTGATATTGGGGACTGAACCCAGGGGCACTCTACCTCTGAGCTATGCTCCCAGCCCTATTATTTTTATTTTTTATTTGGAAACAAGTTCTTGCAATGTTGCTGAGAGCCTCATTAAGTTGCTGAGCCTGACTTCAAACCTGAGATCCTCCTGTCTCAGCCTCCCAAGTACTGGGATTTCAGACGCGTGTCACCACGCCTGGCTCAGAGACAGGGTTTATTTATTTTTTTGTTGGTACTGGGGCTTGAACCCAGGGGCATTCTACCTCCGAGCTGTACCCCCAGCTCTTTTTTATTCCTTATTTTGAAACAGGGCCTCACAAGTCACTGAGGATTACAAGCACATGCCACCGTGGCCGGCAGAGACAGGGTTTAAAGGCTGCAGAGAAGCTGGGCATGGTGGTACACTCCTATAATCCCGGTACTTGGGAGGCTAAAACAGGAGGATCCAGGTTCGTGGCCAGCCTCAGCTACTTGGTGAGGCCCTCCGCAACTTAGTGAGACCCTGTTTTAAAATAAAGAATAAAATAGGGCTGGGAGTATATAGCACAGAGGTAGAATGCTCCTGAGTTCAATTCCAAGAAGAGAGAGAGAACGAACTGGGATCACAGGTGGTAAGAACAGAATGGGACCTTTGTGGTAACCCCCTTTGTCATGGGGAGGAAGCCTCCCCCACCCTCCCCCCCTGAAAAGCAGAGCAGTACTGGAGCCAAGATGGACACCCCGCTTAGATCCGCACTGCCCTCTGGACTCAGGGCACTCCTCTTTCTCCAGAGTCTTCACCAGCCCCACCTCCCTGCCACCTGGGCTTGTACGATCTTCATGTCTTCTGAGGTGGTCCCCTGAGGCTCTTAGCAGTGGGGGGACAGCAGCAAGAGCCTCCCCTTGGTCCAGGAGATGTCCCTGGAGGGACACACCTCGTGCAGGCCTGGCTGCACGAGGGACCAGACAGCAACTGTGCTAACTCTCCTTTCCCTCTGCAGGTCCCCCTCACCCCACTGCAGCCACCATCGGAGCCGCCAGCCTCCTCCTCCCTGAGTGCCACCGAGGGACTGGCTGCCTCGCTGCCTCTGGGGCGCTGTGCTGGGCAGAGAGAGGTAGGAGGGGTGAGCACAGTGGTCCGTGGCCTCGCTGGCTCGCTGGTCAGTCTGTGTTTCGCTGCTGGTTCCTAACGAGCCCCGGGGAAGGGCTGTTGTCCAGGCTGGAAGTGTAAGCCCTCAGCTCTCAGAGCCCCACCCCCGGCACCGACCCACGAGCAATGCGTCAGTAATGCAGTGAGAGTCATAGTTAACACTTACAGAACTCTTACTCCATGCCAGTCACTGTGCGGGCTACCTTGGGGCTCTTTTATTTTATGAGGTTAAATATAATTACCATCTTACTTTACAGATGACACCATGAAGCTTAGAGATAACTTGCTGAAGGTCACATTGCTAGGTGGAACTGGGGCTTGAACCTACACTGTCTGACTCCAGAGCCGATGTAGTTAGTCACTGTACCAGATTCTAGAAGGAGCTGGGTGGCAGCAGGGAAGGGTTTGCCTGGAGTCATCCCCAGTCCTCTTGTGCAGGTTGGCCGGCTGGAGAAGGCCTGGGCTTGCCTGCAGTGACTGGCTTGGGTCTTGGCCACATCACACTCCCTTCTTAAGTCTGTTCTTTCTGAGGCCTGAAATATGGACAGGCCTCCTTCCCAGGGACAAGCATAGAGGGCAAGAGTTGAAGCTGGTCAGCTCTGCCAGTGCACACGGCAGTGAAATGGGAGGCTGGGACAGCTAAGAAGGGGATGTGGGGTGTCCATTCTACCCCAAGTGTGCCAGATAGAAGAGGTGGCGAAACCAGGGCTCACGACCCATGAGGAAGTCGAGTCATCATATCCCAAGAGCTGTGGATGACCAGGCCAGCCCTGTTCCTGACCTACTGTTATGCCCAGTTCAGGGCTGGGCCTGGAACAGGACGCCGGCTCCACGTGGTCTTCTCCTCTCAGGTGTGTTGGGAGCAGCAGCTGCGGCCCGGAGGCCCCGGCCCCCCAGCTGCCCCACCCCCAGCTCTGGACGCCCTGTCCCCATTTCTTCGGAAGAAAGCCCAGATCCTGGAGGTGCTTCGAGCCCTGGAAGAGACTGACCCCTTGCTTCTGTGCTCACCTGCCACCCCCTGGCAGCCTCCAGGCCGCGCTCCGGGCTCCCCGGAACCCATCAACGGCGAGCTGTGTGGCCCACCCCAGCCTGAACCTTCTCCCTGGGCCCCCTACCTGCTACTTGGCCCGGGTAGCCTGGGAGGCCTGCTGCACTGGGAACGTCTCCTGGGGGGCCCGTGGGAAGAAGAGGGTGCTGGGCGGCCCTGGGGCCCCGGCAGGGCCCCACCGCAGGCCCAGGGCACCAGCTCTGGCCCACACTGTGCCCCAGGCAGCAGTTCCTCCTCCTCTTCTGACGAGGCAGGTGACCCCAATGAGGCCCCCAGCCCTGACACCCTGCTGGGTGCCCTGGCCCGCAAGCAGTTGAACCTGGGCCAGCTGCTTGAGGACACGGAGACTTACCTGCAGGCCTTTCTGGCTGGGGCTGCAGGCCCACTCAATGGGGACCACCCAGGTCCCGGGCAGCCATCCTCCCCAGACCAGGGGCCCCCGCAGCTTTCCAAGTCGAAAGGCCTCCCGAAGTCAGCTTGGGGTGGGGGTACCCCAGAGGCCCACAGACTGGGTTTTGGTGCTACCTCAGAGGGCCAGGGGCCCCTGCCCTTCCTCAGCATGTTCATGGGTGCAGGGGATACCCCACTGGGCTCGCAGCCTGGCCACCCCCACTCTTCATCTCAGGTGAAAAGCAAGCTCCAAATTGGGCCTCCTTCTCCCGGGGAGGCCCAGGGACCCCTTCTGCCCTTGCCAGCCAGAGGACTCAAGTTCCTCAAGCTGCCTCCAGCCTCAGAGAAGGTCCCCAGCCCAGGAGGTCCCCAGCTCAGCCCTCAGCTCCCACGGAACTCCCGAATCCCCTGTCGCAACAGTGGCTCAGATGGCAGCCCCTCCCCACTGCTGGCCCGCAGGGGTCTGGGTGGCGGAGAGCTGTCCCCAGAGGGGGCACAGGGCCTGCCCACTAGCCCTTCACCCTGCTCCATGGCCCCAGACTCCACACAGCTCAGACCCCCCCAG
Organism: Glis glis; assembly: GCA_004027185.1. Classification (NCBI taxonomy): domain Eukaryota; kingdom Metazoa; phylum Chordata; class Mammalia; order Rodentia; family Gliridae; genus Glis; species Glis glis. The sequence goes on along the minus strand of PVJS01061760.1, from coordinate 5,825 downwards.
TCAGCCCTGTCCACCACGCTGTCCCCAGGACCAGTAGTGTCTTCCTGCTACGAGACCATCCTGGACCTTTCCCAGAGCACCTTTAGGGGGCTTTCCCCAGAGCCACCTCCATCCCCACTGCAGGTGCCCACCTACCCACAGCTGCCTCTGGAGGTACCACCAGCCCCTGAGGTCCTCAGAAGCCCTGGGGTCCCCCCCGGCCCCTGCCTCCCGGAATCCTGCCCCTATGGGAGCCCACAGGAGAAGAGTCTGGACAAGGCAGGCTCCGAGTCTCCCCATCCCAGCCGCAGGACCCCAGGCTCATCCAAGAAGCCCAGCCAGGGACCGGGGCGGCGGCCTGGGGAGGCCAGCTACACACCTCTGCGCGACAGACTGGCAGCACTGGGAAAGCTGAAGACAGGCCCTGAGGGGCCCCCGGGCCTAGAGAAAAATGGGGTGCCGGCCAGGCCTTGCATCGATAAGGCCCGGGGACCAGGGAGGTCGGGGGAGAGTACTGGAGACATGGTGCCCCCCTCCCCCAGACCCCTTGAGCAGCCAGAAGCTAAGGGAGTCTTGCGGGGGGCAGTGGCCTTAGGCACAAGTAGCCTGAAGCAGCAGGAACCTGGACTTGGGGATCCTGGGGTCCGAGTCTACTCCTCCCATTCCATGGGCGCCCGGGTGGACTTGGAGCCTGTCTCACCAAGGAGCTGCCTCACCAAAGTGGAGCTGGCCAAGAGCCGGCTGGCAGGGGCCCTGTGTCCCCAGGTGCCCCGCACCCCTGTAAAAGTGCCAACCTCAGCCCCCAGCCTGGGCAAGCCCAACAAGAGCCCTCACGGCAGCCCTACAAAGCTACCTTCCAAGTCACCCACCAAGGTGGTGCCTCGACCTGGGCCCACCCCAGTCACCAAGGAGCCCCCCAAGCCTGACAAGGGGAAGGGCCCACCTTGGACCGAGTGTGGTAGCACTGTGGGCCAGCCCACATCCCCTGTCCCTGGCCCCATCGACACCAGCCAGGGCCCTGAGGGGCCAGCCCCACACTCGGCCATCGAGGAGAAGGTGATGAAGGGCATTGAGGAGAACGTGCTTCGGCTCCAGGGCCAAGAGCGGGCCCCCGGCTCCGAGGCCAAGCACCGCAACGCCAGCAGCATCGCCAGCTGGTTCGGCCTTAAGAAGAGCAAGCTGCCAGCACTCAACCGGCGCACGGAGACCACCAAGAGCAAGGAAGGGGCCGGCGGGGGCTCTCCACTCCGGAAGGAGGTCAAGGTGGAGGCCCGGAAGCTGGAGGCTGAGAGCCTCAACATCTCCAAGCTGATGGCTAAGGCGGAAGACCTCCGCCGGGCTCTGGAGGAGGAGAAGGCCTACCTGAGCAGCAGGGCCCGTCCACGGCCCGGCAGTCCAGCCCCAGGGCCCGGTCCGGGGCTAGGGCAGGTGCAGGGCCAGCTGGCCGGCATGTACCAGGGTGCAGACACCTTCATGCAACAGCTGCTCAACAGGTGAGGGCCTGGGACCAGTTGGGTGCTCAGCAGGGTGGAGACAACCTGATTCTGGGCCCTGAATTGTCCTTGACTTCCCAGAGGTCAGAGGGGATAGGATGCCACCAAAGTGTTTCAACATTGGTGACCTAGCCTGGAGGAAAGATCTGGGGCTGCTTTTAGGTTGGGTGTGAGTCTTGGAGGACAAGTGTGCTCAGAAGTTCAGGGAGCAGGCAGGTTATGCTGTACATGGACCCTGATGTGACCTGGTCTCCCGGTGTACCAGAGAACACTGACCCTGGCTAGCTTTGGAGGAGGTCTCCTACCTTCTCCCCTGTCCCTGTTATTCCTCTGAGGATGTTTGTAGGGGTTAGTTGGAGCAACCAGCAGCGATAGATCCCTTTTCCCCTGGTGGGTGGCAGTGAGTGTCTCACTAGGCCCGCACCATTGCAGGGTACAATACTGATGTATTAGTCCATTTTCATTACTATAATGAAATAATCAAGGCAGGCTTTTTATGTGTGTGAACCCAGGGGCATTCTACCTCTGAGCTACACCCCCAGGCCTATTTTTTTTTTTAATTTGGAAACGGGGTCTTGCTAAGTTGCCGAGGTTGGCTTCGAACCCTCCTGTCTCAGCCTCCCAAGTACTGAGATTACAGGTGTACCACCACACCAGGCCATTAGGCTACTTCATTTATTTATTGTGGTACTGGGGATTGAGCCCAGGGGCATTCTACCTCTGAGCCACACCCTAGCCCCTTTTTTTTTGTTTTGAAACAGGGTCTGGCTAGGTTGATAAGAGTCTTACTACTTGCTGAGGCTGTCCTTGAATCTGTGATCTTCCTCTCTCAGCTTCCCAAGTACTGGGATTACAGCCATGCACTACCATGCCCCACTCACTAGGCTACTTTATAAACGGTTTATTTTGGCTCACAATTCGGGAGGAACGTGGTATAGGGGCCACCTATGGTGGTAGTCTTCCTGCTGGCAGTGGGGAGTACCCATGTATATGTGTGGCTCTGCTGGTCTCTCCCTCTCATAAAGCCACCAGTATTCAGTTAGGACCACATTTAATCCTAGTCACCCCCAAAGACCCCCACCTCTAAACAGCACAGATCAAGTTTCCATCCGGTGTGTGTGTGTGTGTGTGTGTGTGTGTGTGTGTGTGTGTGTGTGTGTGTATAGAGGTAGAATAGCTCAGAGGTAGAATGTTTAATCCCTAGTACCAAAAAAAAAAATCAGCACCTGAAGCCTGGGACACTCAAATTGTACCCAAACCATAGCGGCTGGCATGCGCATGAGCACCGCCCTCCCTCACCACTTGCACTGTTGCCCCTAGGGTGGATGGCAAGGAGCTGCCACCTAAGAGTTGGCGGAATCCCAAGGTCGAGTATGGGGATTTCCAGCCAGTGTCCTCTGACCCCAAGACTCCCTGGCCAGCCTGTGGGCCCCAAAATGGCCTGGTGGGCCCACTCCAGGGCTGTGGAAAACCTCCTGGAAAGGTAAGTTCTTGGGGCAGGGGATGGGGAGAGGGGTCTGGCTCCGGAGGGCTCCCCCTTCCCTTGGACCTGGAAGCTGCTGGATGTGTTTGTGGTCTGCAAGGAGGACTGGGAAGGAGAAAGGGGTTTCCGAGGGCCAACAATCAGCTATACCCTAGTGGTCCTCATGCTCCTTCCCCATGTCCCCATGCCCACTGTCCTACTCCTCAGAGACAGTGGGTTTGGGAAGGGATGGGAATGAAACCCAAGTCTCCTGTACCCACACAGCTGAGCGGCGAGCCAGGGAGGCAAGAAGAGATGCCCTCGGAGGACAGCCTGGCGGAGCCAGTGCCTACCTCACACTTCACAGGTCGGTGGGGTCGGGCTGAGAACACTCCCCTGTAACCGCAGCGGGCCAGGCCCCTGGTGCCATCTTGGTAACCAGCACCCAGTGAGCTCTGGGGCTGCATGGTGATAAACTGCTCCAAGCCCAGGGCCCGAGGGTGTGGTTGGGCACGTTCTTGGGATCACTGTTGGGCCAGGAAAGGCCCTGAGGGGTGGAGCCTGGGCCAGAGCCGGAACCTGGAGGAAGGAGCAGAGACAGAGCCCTGCCTTACCCTGCATGCATCTCTCCTCCCCAGCCTGTGGCTCCTTGACGCGAACATTGGACAGTGGCATTGGGACCTTCCCACCCCCGGACCATGGCAGTGGTGGGATCCCCAGCAAAAATCTTCCCAAGACCAAGCCACCACGGCTGGAGCCCGCAGCAGGGGTGCCCCCAGCTCGGCCCCCAGCCCTGACCAAAGTGCCCCGCCGAGCCCACACACTGGAGCGGGAGGTGCCAGGCATAGAGGAGCTGCTGGTGAGTGGGCGGCACCCCAGCATGCCAGCCTTTCCCGCGCTGCTCACCACGGCTACTCCTGGCCACCGGAGCCATCAGACCTGTCCCAATGGTGAGTGTCCCTGCAGCTGGGCAGAACGTCCCCCAGGAGCTGGACAGCGCCATCCACCTTCCCCTTGTTCCCGGGCAGATTCCTGTGAAGACCCAGGCCCACCCCCTTCTGTGCAGCTGGCCAAAAACTGGACCTTCCCCAACACCAGGGCAGCAAGCAGCACCTCTGACCCTTTCCTGTGCCCGCCTCGACAACTGGAGGGGCTGCCCAGGACCCCCATGGTGAGATTTGAAGAAGGGGCACGGGAAGAGGACTGAGGGCAGGAGGGAGTGACGCGGGGAGACCAGTTTCTCCAGTGAGGTGCAGCACTTTCCAGGAGGAGGCTTGAGGGGACACCCCTCAGCTGGGCAGGTCACCCACCCCTCCATGGCTCCTGGAACTTCAGGCAGGTCTGCGTGCAGTTGTACCTCCAGCCCGCTTCTCTGAAGTGAGCCCCTCTGTGATGGGGCCCCAGAGCCCAGTGCTGCTCAGGCTGGGCCAGGAGGTGGGGACGAGTGTCCTCCAGGCTGTCCCTCCTTTCCAGGCCCTGCCTGTGGACCAGAAGCGGAGCCTCGAGCCCAGCCGCCCGTCCCCCACACCCCAGGGCCCTGCATTTGGGGGCAGTCGGACCCCCAGCACGTCGGACATGGGTGAGGAAGGCAGAGCGGCCAGCGGGGGCGCCCCAGGGCTGGAGACCTCAGAGTCCCTCAGCGACTCTCTCTATGACTCGCTCTCCTCCTGTGGGAGTCAGGGCTGATGAGCTACACCCACACGCCCCCTCTGGAGCTGGGCCTGCAGAACCCACGCCTCAGAACCAGGGGGGCCCTGCCTGAAGGGACCAGGGAGGCGGGCAGATGTGAAGGTGATGGGGGTCCCCGGCATGCCACTGCCCACCGCTTCTGTGGAGGAGACGACCGTGCTCAGCTCAGGGAGAGCTCTGCCCTCGGTCCCTTCGCTCGCCCAGAGTGAGGCTTTTCCTCATCGGGACTGGGGTTCGAGGCCACCATGTCCCAGCTTCCGCTCCAGGCTGAGCCATCTCGTGGTGCTGGGCTTCCTGCCCGCCAGCCGTGCCATCTCTGCCCAACCCGGCTGCTCCCCTGCCCCAGAGCCCCCAGGGGGCCATTCTGGTGGCCCAAGCTGGCGGAGCTCGGGGGTGAGGGCACACGTTGCCTTCTCTCTCTGCCCCGTCCTCCCTGCTGTCCAGATGGTGCTGCCCTCCCCTGGCCTATGTCTTCAGGGGTCTGTCTTTTTCGTTCTTTTTTAATTATTATATATATATATATATATATATATATATATTAAAACAGCTGGCCCAGTCCCCACCCCCAACTTGCACTGCGGTTAATTTATCTGTTGTTAAAAATATGGCTGCTCTGCTTCCAGCCTCTGCTTCTGCCAAACCCCTAATAAAACGTGGAGGCCCCTCCCCACTGTGGCTTGACTTGTGTGGGAGGATGTGAACAGGCGGGTGGGTACTGTGGGCACCAGGTTGAGGGACCCCAGGCCTCCTGGGGAGCTGGCTCGAGTTACCCTAGGAGGTTGGGGAAATGGGGCTTTCTGTGGCTGGGACTGTGCGTGGTTTGGGGAAGGTTCTCCGTCCCAGGGCTGGTTGGGGCAGAAGCTGGCAGTCCCTTGGGAGGATGGCTGTGGGAATGTGCTCAAGCCCCTGGATTACCAGATGAGGGGGACATGGTCACAGGTTCAGGAGCCTGAGGGTAACAGTTAACTGACACCTCCAGTTGCAAGTGAGGCACAGCTGGGTCTCAGACCATTTCTACCTTCTAATCTCTCCTCAGACTTAGGGGAGGACTATCTGGGGAAGGCCCAATTTCTACCTCAGATTTCAACCAGAAGTTCCCCGACTTTTTTTTGCAGTACTGGGGATTGAACCCAGGGATATTCTACCTCTGAGCTACACCCCCAGACTTTTTTTTTTTTTTTTTTTTTTTTTTTTTTTTTGTG
>PVJS01061758.1:0-10904 GCA_004027185.1 Glis glis | reverse complement strand
CGGTACCGGGGATTGAACGCAGGGGCGTTCTACCTCCTCGCTACACCCCCGGCCCTATTTTTTTTTAATGCTTTATTTTTGAAACCGGGTCTCACGAAGTTGCGGAGGGCCTCGCTAGGTAGAGAGAGAGAGAGAGAGAGAGGGACAGAGAGAGAGACAGAGAGAGATAGACCAATCGATCTATCCATCGATCGATCGTGCGCGCGCATGCGCGCTGAGGCTGGCCGCGAACCCGGATCCTCCGGTCTCCGCCTCCCAAAGTACTGGGATTACAAGCGTGCGCCACCACGCCCGGCCCTATTTATGTATATAATCTGAGTCACTAAAGAACAAAAGAAGGGAGAGAATAGAAGAAAATATTTGAAGAAACTGTGACCAAAAAATTTCCAGAGTTGATAAAGGGACACATTATACCAAATTTATCAAAACTAGTTAACTAGAACACATCTTAAAGGCAGAGGGGAAAAAAAAGAATGTAATGTAGCAAGGAATGAAGATAATGGTGACAGATTTCGTCAGGAATAATGCAATCAAGAAGACTAGACCAATATCATTAAACCACTGAAAGAAAAAAAACTGTCAAAGTAGAAGTCTATTCTACAGTTGAGAATATTTTTCAAAAATGAAGGTTAAGTGCAGATGTACAAAAGCTGAAGAAATTAATCACCAGCAGACCTACACTACAAAAAATGCTAAAAGAAGTCCCTCAGGGAAAGAAAAATAACACTAGAGGGAAAACTGGAACTACACAAAGGAATCAAAAGCACCAAAAAAAGGTAAGTATGTCAGCAAATATATGGATTTTTCTCTTATTCTTGGAACTCTTTAAAAGATGACCAACTATTTATACGATACTAACAATGTATTTGTTGGTTTTAAAACATGAGCAAAAGTAAGATGTATGGCAATGATAATATAAAGAACAGTAGGGATGAAAATACATTAGTGAGCCGACGTGGTGGCACTTGCCTGTAATCCCAGTACTTGGGAGGCTGAGACAGGGGGATTGCAGGTTGGAGGACAGCTTCAGTAAGTAGTGAGAGTCTCAGCAACCTAGTGAGACCCTGTTTCAAAAACAAAAGAGAAGCTGGGCATGGTGGCACATGCCTGTAATCACAGTATTTGGGAGGCTGAGACAGGAGGATCACAGGTTCGAGGACAGCTTCAGCAAGTAGTGAGACTCTCATCAACCTAGCAAGACCCTGTTTCAAAATAAAAATAAGGCCAGGCATGGTAACGCACGCTTGTGATCCCAGTACTTGGGAGGCAGAGACTGGAGGATCCGGGTTCGTGGCCAGCCTCAGCTACTTAGCGAGGCCCTCCGCAACTTCGTGAGACCTGGTTTCAAAATAAAGTATAAGAAATAGGGCCTGGAGTGTAGCTCAGAGGTAAAACGGCCCTGGGTTCAATCCCCGGTACCGCAAAAAAATAAATAAATAAATAAAAATAAAACAGGGCTGGGGTGTAGCTCGGAGGTAGAATGCCCCTGGGTTCAATCCCCAGTAACACACACACACACACACACACGCACACACACACACACACACACACACGAAAAAAGAAAATACATTATTGTAAGTTTCTTATAATATATATGAAGGTATAATGGTATTTGAAGATTGATTGTGGTAAGTTAAACATATATGTTAAGACCCTAAAACAACGACAAAACAACAAAACAATTATAACTAATAATTCACTAATAGTATATGATATAAAACAGAAACATACAAATATTAATACAAAAACGTAAGAACAAAGGAAAAGGGAACAAAGAACAAATAGGAGTGTGGGCGTGGTGGCACATGCCTGCAATCCCAGGACTCGAGAGGCTGAGAAAGGAAGAGCGCAGGTTTGAGCCAGCCTGGGCAACTTAGCAAAACTCTCAGCAACTTAGCAAGACACTGTTTCAAAATAAAGATTTTTCTAAAAGGGGCTGGGGATGTAGCTCAGAGGTAGAATCCTTCTGGGTTCAATCCTCAGTACCAAAAAAAAAAAAAAGAACAGATGGGAAATAGAACACAAATACTATGACAGATTCAAATGTAACTATAATAATAATTACATTAAGTAATCTAAGCGCTACCAATTCAAGTACTAGGATTACCAGATTCTGTTTTTTTAAAGGCAGGACCGAACTATATGCTATCTGTAAGGAACACACATTTTTTTTTTTTTTGCAATACTGGGGATGGAACCCAGGGGCATTTTACCTCCGAGCTACACCTCCCAACCCCATTTTTTATTCATTATTTTGAAACAGGGTCTCACTAAGTTGCGGAGGGCCTCACTAAGTAGCTGAGGCTGGCCGTGAATCCAGATCCTCTGGTCTCAGCCTCCCAAGTACTGGGATTACAAGCGTGCGCCAGCACACCCGGCTAGGAACATGCTTTAAATATAAAGACACCAATAGGTTAATAGGAAAAAGATATAACATGCTAATACAGGTCAAAAATATCTGAAATGGCTATATTACTATCAGTTTCAGAGCAAAGAATATTACAAGAGAAAAAGAATATTTCACAATAAAGGGACCGATTTTTAATCCAAAGGACATACCAATCTTAAACACTTATGTTCCTAATAATAAAGTTCCAAAATACTTGAAGTAAAAGCACAGCAAGTAGAAATAAACAAAACTCCACAATTATGGTCAGAAACTTTAATACCGTCAATAATTACATGGAACAACTAGATAGAAAATCAACAAGGATATAGAAGACTTGAACAATACTATCAATCAACTTGACATGATTGACATTTAGACAACATTTCTTTTAACAACAGCAGAGTATACATTCTTTCTCAAGTGCATGTGGAACATTTGCCAAGATAGATCTTAATAAAATGTAAAAAGATTCAAGTCATAGAAAGCATGTCCTCAGATCAAAATGGAATAAATTAAAAATCTGAAACGTAAAGATCTCTAGAAAAAAAACAAATGTTGGAAAACTAAATACTACACTTCTAAATTATCCATGGATCAAAGAAGAAATCAAAAGATATCAGTATTTTGAACTGAATAAAAATGAAACACAATATATCAAACTCTCTTAGAGGCTACTAAAGCACAATTTAGTGGAAAATTTATAGTACTAAACACCTATATGATAAAATAAATAAGGTCTTAAGTCAGCCGGGCGTGGTGGCGCACGCTTGTAATCCCAGTACTTGGGAGGCGGAGACTAGAGGATCCGGGTTCGCGGCCAGCCTCAGCTACTTAGTGAGGCCCTCCGCAACTTCATGAGACCCGGTTTCAAAATAAAGGATAAAAAATAGGGCCAGGGGTGTAGCTCGGAGATAAAATGCCCCTGGGTTCAATCCCCAGTACTGCAAAAAAAAAAAAAAGGCCTTAAGTCAGCGAGCCCACTTACCCTTTACAAAACTAAAATAAGAGAAATAAATTCAAATAAGCAGAAGAAAGGAAGTTATAGAATGGAAGCCAATAAACTACAAAATAGAAAAACAATAGAGAAAATCAATAAAAGGAGAAGCTAGCTGTTGGAAAAGATCAATAAACTTGATAAGTTTCTCACCAGAAGAATAAGCAGAAAAAGAAAGATAAAAATTCTAAAATGAAAAATAATAGAGGTGAGAGAACTACAGAGTCTATCGATATTAAAATAAGAAAACAACATGAACTCTTTATGCCAATAAATCTGAAAAATTAGATGAAATAGACAAATACATTGAAAGACAACAAGCTACAAAAGCTCACATAGGAAGAAACAGTTAAGGGAACAGGGCACGGTGGTGCATGCCTGTAATCCCAGTACTTGGCAGGCTGAGACAATAGGATCAAAGGTTGGAGGCCAGCCCCAGCAACTTAGTGAGACCCTATTTCAAAATAAAAAATAAAATAGGGCTGGGGATGTAACTTGGAGATAGAATGTCCATGGATTCAATCCCAGTACCACCAAAAGAAAAAAACATTTTAAGTAGTTAATGGAAATAGCCCCTTATCTATTTCAGAAATTGAAATTATAGTTAAAATGTTGTTACAATGCAAACTCCAGCCGGGTGTGGTGGCGCACGCTTGTAATCCCAGTGCTTTGGGAGGCAGAGACCGGAGGATCCGGGTTCACGGCCAGCCTCAGCTCAGCTCTCTCGCTCTCTCTCTCCCTGTTTCTCTCTCTCTCTCTCTCTCTCTCTCTCTCTCTCTCTCTCTCTCTCTCCTTAGTGAGGCCCTCTGCAACTTCTTGAGACCCAGTTTCAAAATAAAGCATAAAAAATAAGGCCGGGGGCGTAGCGTGGAGGTAGAATGCCCCTAGGTTCAATCCTCGATACCGAAAAAAAAAAAGCAAACTCCAGATCCGCATGGATTTGCTTGTAAATTCTATCGAACATTTAGGGAAAAGAAAAAAGTAATTCTACACAAACTCTTCCAAAAAGTTGAAAGGGAGCAAATATTTCCCAATTCATTCCATGAAGTCAGTATTACCCAGACACCAAACCACACAAAGGTATTATGAGAAGAAAACAACTGACCAATAACCCTCATAAACACAGATGCAACCAAACTAAACAAATTTTAGCAATTTGATTCTAATAATATACAAAAAGGATAATATATTATAACTGAGTGGCTTTTATGTCAGAAATGAAAGGTTGGCTTTTTTTTTTTTTTTTGCAGTACCGGGGATTGAACTCAGGGGCGTTCTACCTCCGCGCTACACCCCCGGCCCTATTTTTTATGCTTTATTTTGAAACCGGGTCTCACGAAGTTGCGGAGGGCCTCACTAAGGAGAGAGAGAGAGAGAGAGAGACAGGGAGAGAGAGAGCGAGAACTGAGGCTGGCCGCGAACCCGGATCCTCAGGTCTCCGCCTCCCAAAGTACTGGGATTACAAGCGTGCGCCACCACGCCCGGCTCAGGTTGGCTTATTATTTGAAAAAATCAATCCATGTAATTCACAATAGTAACAAACTAAAAACAGACATGGAAATTTGTTTACTGAGCAAATCCAATACCAAGTCCAGACTAAAAAAAAAAAAACTCAGAAACTAGAAATAGAAGTAATTTACTCAACCTGGTAAAAAGCAACTTCAAAAACCTACAACAAACATTATACTTCATGATGAAAGATGGAATGCTTTCCTTCTTAGGTGAGAAATAAGATGAGGATGATTGCTTTCACCACTTCTATTAAACATTATTCTAGAGTTTGTAGCAATAAAGCAAGAAAAATACACAAAGGGAATTCAGACTGGAAAGGAAGAAGTAAAACTGTCTTTATGTGCCAAAGCAAGTATTGGTAAGGATGTAAAGGCACTGGAACTCTCATGGTGTTAAAGTTAAATACAATTTAACATATGATCCAGCCATTGTTCCTAAGTGTTAACCCAAGAGAAAAAGAAATCTAAATCTATAGAAAGACTTGTACACAAATGTTCAGAGCAGCTTTGTTCAATGAATACCCCAAAACTGGAAACAATTCAAGTGGTCATCAATAGGCCATTAGCAAATTGTGGTATATCCATTCAATGAAAACAATAATTAGGCTGAATGAAAGAAGTCAGACAAAAGAGTATATACTATGATTCTATCTAAAAGCCTGGTAAATGCTAGATAAATTAGAGTGATCCAAATCACAATGGTGTTTTCCCAGGGGACAGTGACATCCATGAGGGAATGATTACTACTGAGAGGACACCACTGAGTGGGGCAATGGATATGTGCACTTGGTTTCCTGTATGTATACATACTCCAAAGCTTATAAAGCTGCACACTTTAAATATATGCAGTAAGAGCCGGGCATGGTGGCACACGCTTGTAATCCCAGTACTTTGGGAGGCAGAGACTGGAGGATCCGGGTTCACGGCCAGCCTCAGCTCTCTCTCTCTCTCCCTGTCTCTCTCTCTCTCTCTCTCTCTCTCTCTCTCCCCCCCCTTAGTGAGGCCCTCCGCAACTTCGTGAGACCCAGTTTCAAAATAAAGCATAGGGCCAGGGGTGTAGCGCGGAGGTAGAACGCCCCTGCGTTCAACCCCCGGTACCGCAAAAAAAAAAAATAATATATATATATATATATATGCAGTAAGCCAGGTGTGGTGGTGCCCTCCTGTAATCCCAGTATTTAAGAGACTGAGAGGAGGATGGCAGGTTCAAGGCCAGCCTCGGCAACCTAGCAAGACTCTATTCCAAAATAAAAAATGAAATAGGGCTGGGGTATAACTCGAAGGTAGACTGCCTCCAAGTTCACCCTTCAGTACTAAAATAAATAAATATATGTAGTTTATTATATATAACAGTTTTTATATAGCAGTTTATTCTATATGTTTATATATTATATATAAATCAATAAAGCTGATTAATCAAAGCACAGAGAGACATGTAAAATGAAACTACAAGATTGAAATCCACAAAATTCAGACTGAGAAACTATATTGGTAAATAACCCAGTGTCTTCAACCAACAAGCATATTGCAAGAAAAAAAGAAAGTGAACTACGGGGAACCTTATGTTACATAAATGTGGATTGGATCTGTCAACTAAGGGCAGTGATCTTGCTTTGGATCTGATTCAGATATCCCATTAGAAACTTGAGTACTGACTAGGTATTTCATGATACAAAAAGTATTTTTAATTTTTTAGGTGTTACAATATTGTGGTTACATTTTTTAAGGAGTCCTATTTAGAGATTCCTGCTGAAGTATTTATGATAAAATTACATGTTGTCTGAGATTTGCTTCCACATAATATGGGGGGTGGAATGTGTAGAGGTATAATCAAAACAAGACTCTATGAGTTTATAACTGTCAAAGCTGAATAATGGATTCATGGGGTTCATTATACTAGTGTTTCTCAAACTATTTTTCATTACCATTCCCCTAGGAGCCTTTAACACATTTTTTCCTAATCAATTCCCCATCCCCGAAATTTCAATAAAAAGGATATACTGTATATCTGTCTATGTGCTGTGGCCCTTTGGAGAACCAAACACCACTGTAATCTCTCAAATTTATTCACCCCCATCTCCAATAACCAATTTTTGTCTCCTATGACCCCCTCTCAACCCTGGTTGAGATTGCATACATTATACTGTCCTATCCACTTTTGTATATACTCATCCCTCAGTATCCATGGGGGATTGGGTTTTAGAATCCCATATAGAAACCAAACTCCAAGGATGCTCAAGTCCTTTATATGAAATGCTATAGTATTTACATATAACCAACAAACATCTTCCCATATACTTTAGAACATCTCTAGATGACTTATGATCCTCAATACAATATAAATGCTATATAAATAGATGTTATACCATAATTTAGGGAATAATGACAAGAAAAATGTGTGCATGTTCAATATAGATGCAATTTCTTTTTTTTTTTTTTTGCGGCACCAGGGATTGAACCCAGGGGCATTCTACCTCCCCGCTACACCCCCGGCCCTAATTTTTTTTTTAACTTTTTATGTTCATTTATTGGTGCATTGTAAATTATAATTATACATTTTGATATATGTCAGGGTATGAACATCATACATGCACACATTGCACATTCTAATTTTTATACTTTATTTTGAAACCAAGTCTCACGAAGTTGCGGAGGGCCTCACGAAGTAGAGAGAGAGAGAGACAGAGACAGAGAGCTGAGGCTGGCTGCGAACCCAGATCCTCCGGTCTCCGCCTCCCAAAGCACTGGGATTACAAGCGTGTGCCACCATGCCTGGCCTATAGATGCAATTTCTAAAAATATTTTCCATCCATAGTTGGTTGAATCTGTGGATGCAGAACCTGCAGATATGGAGAGATGACTGTATGTTTATGTTTTTAAGTTTCCTTTAAATCTTTAAAAAATTTCTTTTAAGAAAAAACAAGCCGGGCGTGGTGGCGCACGCTTGTAATCCCAGTACTTTGTGAGGCGGAGACCAGAGGATCTGGGTTCGCGGCCAGCCTCAGCTCTCTCTCTCTCCTTATCTCTCTCTCTCTCTCTACTTAGTGAGGCCCTCCGCAACTTTGTGAGACCCGGTCTCAAAATAAAGTATAAGAAATAGGGCCGGAGGCGTAGCGCGAAGGTAGAACGCCCCTGGGTTCAATCCCAGGTACCGCAAAAAAAAAAAAAAAAGAAAAAACAAAATAAGAAGTATAGTCATTCATATAACAAAACAGTGGCCAGAGAAGAATCCATGGAGCTGGTTTCTGGGCTGACTGAAACCAGGACACAAATAGCATCAACATTAACTAGTCAGTTGAGAAGTTAAACCACAGAGGGGATTTATGATTCCTGTATCTGAAGGGTCCAGAGGTAGAATGAGCTTCAAGGAAGAACTGACCAACTAGCTAGACCCAGAATCTTGGCTTGTCTCTCCTCTATAAGAATTGACCTAATCCCAAGATTGGCTTACTTGCTGACCCCAAGATGGATGCTCCCTAGGCAGCTATGTGCTTCCTAGTTCTTATCCAATAGGGAAGAGAAACTGCATCCCAGTATTCAGTAAAAGTCATTATTCGCTGTGATTGGACCAGCTTTGGTACTGCCAATCTGTCGCAGTTTCTGCAGTAGAAGAATAGAGTGTGCTCAGTGGCCTAGCCAGGCAAAGTGTGCCCCACAAGAGCGGGGATGAGGGTGGAAAGGGAGTCAATATTTTCAGAACTACATAGCTCTCTAAACAGAAAGCAGAACTTTGGATAGGGGAAAAGAGAAACTTCCTATTTTTCTATGCTTCTATTGGCATATCTGTTTTAATTCTCTCTCTCTCTCTCTCTCTCTCTATCTATCTATCTATCTATCTATCTCTATCCCTCTCTCTCTCTCCTCTCTCTCTCTCTCTCTCTCTCTCTCTCCCTCTGTCTCTCTCTCTCTCTCTCTCTCCTTTCTCTTTCTATGTGAGTACTCAGGATTGAACCCATAGGAGCTCTACCACTGAACTACACCCCCAGTTCTTTTTATTTTTTTATTTTGAGATAGGGTCTCCCTAAATTGCCCATGCTGGCCTTCAACTTGCCATCCTCCTGTCTCATCCTTCCAAGTACTGGGATTAAAGGCCTGAGCCATCACTCCCAGCTGGTTTAATTCTTTCAAATCAGTGTCTCCACAAAGTGAGGAATGTTCCTATCAAATGATCTGGGAATACACATCATTACCCTTTGCCAAAGGAGTAAACAGGCTTATGAGCTCTGGCTTTAAATATATTATATATATCCTATGAAAGAATATGATTGACCTGGTTTGAGTCACATGCTTACGCCTACACCAATGACTGTGGCTAAGGAGATACAATATAATGATTGGCATAGCCAGATTCAAATACTCAGGACCAGGCAGGAGAGCTGGTGCTGGGTATGCAACTCCTATTTCCCTGAAGATGGAGAATTGCTCTTGGGTAGACAAAATAATAGGAGTCCTCTCAATAGTTTTAGCAGAGTCATTCAAAGAATAGACAGTGAAGTTTCCTTTGCTTTAGGCATCTTTTGTCTTTAATATCTTGTTTTTCTTTCCCAAGCCCTCATCTCCACCCCATCTTCTGGTTCTAAATAAGCCAAGTGGAAGAGCAGGTCCTGGGATGAGGGCAAGGAGATACTGGGTAAGTTCTATCTAAGCAGGTTCTGGCTCCCATAATACTCACATCTCTCTCAAAATGTATAAATGAATAAGTGCATGAAGAGGATGTTTGAATGAGCCACCATATCTGTAAGACTCAGACCTATAATGAAATTAATAATTAATACTTACCTCATAGGGTAATTGTGATATGAAATAGGTTGATACAGGTGAAATAGTTTCTGAACATACAGTAGGCATAATAAATTATAGCTATTATGTTCCATTCCATTCTATACTTTTAAAACCCCAGTCAAAAGGCAATCTCACTAAAAATCACCCACCAGTACCCCCAACTCTGCACACCCAGGCTGAGCCCCCACCACCCTGTTTCTCAGAGCTCAGATCTGCACACCCGCCTCCTACCACCTCCCTCCCCACCTGCCAGTCATCTGTGCTGCCCACCCTGGCAAGCTGTCTCCATAACACCTCACCTACTCAAGGCTTCATTATTTTATTTCCCACCTTTCTCACTCAGAAGAGGGAGCAGGAGCAGAGATAATCATACAAGCCAGAGACAGTGGGAGCCAGTTAGACCTAGCCCTGCCCCCCAGTGCAATGCCCTGCACCCACAAGCATCCCCCCTAGCCTTCTGGTACTCCCTTTCTTCCCCATGCTTCCTTTATCAGCCCTGACCTGAGCAACCAGTACTCTTCATCCCCCTCCTCTTCCCCACTCCCTCTCCTCCACTTCCCATGGATACCCGTAAAGATGGCCAAGTTCTAAACCCCCAGATCTACGGTTCTGGCAAAAAGCCTGATTCTCTTGTCTGGTGAGATGCATTAGGTCTGCTCTGAAGTGGGCAGGGGAGGGGTGCAGCAGGAAGACAATTCACAGAGATTCCTAGTCCTCCCCCAGGTCCCAGGCTCATTAGCCCTGCAGCCTTAGAAATACTATTTTCTGGGCCTACCTATCCTCCTTCCCACCCCCTCACTCCCACTTATCCCCAAAAATAATTGTGTGTGTGTGTGTGTGTGTGTGTGTGTGTGTGTGTGTGTGTGTGTTACCGGGAATTGAACCCAGGTACATTCTACCTCGGACCTGCACCCTCAGCCATTTTTATTTTTTATTTTGAAACAGGGTCTCAATAAATTGCCATGATAGGCCTCAAACTTGCAATACTCCTATCTCAGCCTCCCAAGTACTGAGATTACGGATGTGCACCACTGTACCTCGCTCCCAAAAAATACTTTTAAAAATATAATAATAGCAATCTTTCATGAGGCTCTGTTTCCCCTTTTGGGAACTGCAAGTGTCAGGGGGATGGGTATGCAATGCTTACTCTGCCTTTATATATATATATATATATATATATATATATATATTTTTTTTTTTTTTTTTTTTTTTTTTTTTTTTTTTTTTT
>PVJS01061757.1:0-10905 GCA_004027185.1 Glis glis | reverse complement strand
AACCCAGGGACATTCTACCTCTGAGCTACACCCCCAGCCCTATTTTTTTATTCTTTATTTTGAAACAGGGTCTCACTAAGTTGCAGAGGGCCTCACTAAATTGCTGAGGCTGGCTGCAAATCTGCAATCCTCCTGTCTCAGCCTCCTAAGTACTGGGATTACAAGCGTGAGCCACCATGCCCGGCTTCAGATCTCATTTATAACTCAAGGAAAGCCTTTCTTGACCTCCCCACCATATCTGAGGCACGTGACCTTGCTATGCGTCAGGGTGTGCCCCCCTAGCACCCTTCATAGCACTGACCACAACACAGGGCAGGGAGTGCATCTCTGACCTGTCAGAGTGCATCTCTAGTCTTTGTGTGGCTGACTGGAGGTAAGAGCCCTGGCCATCAGGCTGATCTTTTCACTAAGAACGCTGCGTTTTGTTTTGTATCGCAGTGCTGGGGATCCAACCCAGGACCTCTCAATGTTAAGCAAGCACTCTAGCACTGAGCTACACGCCAGCCTAGAACACTAACTACTCTTGGAGGCACAGGGAATGAGAAAAGGAGCCCACAGAAATACTACAACAGTAGGCCTCGGGAAGCTTTTCTTTGCTCTGGGAAAGAACTTGGCTCAAATTCCACACCCAGGCCTTGGGGGTAGTCAACATTTTTTGCCTCTTGGGCTTCTACGGTCCTGGCTATGGCTTCCTTGGCTCTTTGCTATGATATTTTCCCAGGAGGAATTTCACTTGCACAAACAGTTCTGTTGGTTATTTTGGTCAGCTTGCCTGGGCCAGAAGCCAACAAAGCTGTTTCTAAGCCCGTGCTTTCCCGGTTGCCTAGCCTGGAAGAATTCAGAGCTGGTGACGGAAAGGCAAGCCACGGCTGGTTTTAAAGAACAAAGTTGAAGCTCAAGGGAAGCTGACAAATGGGCTAAGAGAATCAGCTTGGATGGAGGGAGCGGCAGCCCTCGTTGTGAAAGACTCCAAACTGCGCTGAACAGCTGAACATTTTTTAAGAAGTGAATCTAAAGCAATCATAATAGTGATTATAAAAGAGCCCAGTAACACTAAGATGAATTTCACTGACTTTCATTGAATGAAAATAACTCTGGACAGTGTCCTGCTAGTGTCACTGGCCAAAAGATGAGGATGAGTGAGTAGGGAACAGAGATCTTGTCTCACTTTACTGAACCTCCTGTCTTCCGAGCCTGAACTCTGATCCCACGACTCAGCCCATGCCCATTACTGTACATCCACAACTTCACCAAGAAGTTAAAATTCCCTTCATCAGCTAATATCTATTATTTCCCTCCTTCTCTTCAAGTAATGCTCCTGCAAGTTATTCACACAGACAGTTCTTGACTTAAAATGGTTTGACTTAATGATTTTTCTTCTTTTTTTTTTTTTTTGCGGTACCGGGGATTGAACCCAGGGGCGTTCTACCTCTGCGCTACATCCCCAGCCCTATTTTTTTACACTTTATTTTGAAACCGGGTCTCACGAAGTTGCGGAGGGCCTCACTAGGTAGAGAGAGAGAGAGAGAGACAGGGAGAGAAAGAGAGAAAGAGAGAAAGAGAGAAAGAGAGAGAGAGAGAGAGAGAGCTGAGGCTGGCCACGAACCCGGATCCTCCGATCTCTGCCTCCCAAAGTACTGGGATTACAAGAGTGCACCACCATGCCCGGCTACTTAATGATTTTTCGACTATACAGAGGTATGGGTGCTTGCCCATACAATCATTCTGTTTTTCACTTTCAGAATAGTATTTAACTAATTACATAAAACATTCAACACTTTATTATGAAATAGATCAGTAAAGCTGGGCATGGTGGTGCATGCTCGTAATCCCAGTACTTGGGAGGCTGAGACAGGAGGATTGCAGGTTCAAGCCTCAGGAATTTAGTGAGGCTCTCAGCAACCTAGCAAGACCCTGTTTCCAAATAAGAAATTAAATTGGGCTGAGAGTCTAGCTTGGAGGTAGAATACCTCTCGGTTCAATCCCCAGTACCAAAAAGAAAAAAAGATCAGTAGATGCAGTGGATCATTTTGTCCAATTAACTGTCCAGTTAATGTGTTATGTACTAGTTTAAGATAGGGTAAGGCTAGAATATGATGTTTTATAGACGTATTAAATGCATTTTTTACTTAAAATATTTTCAACTTACTATGGGTTTACATAACCCCACCATAAGTGGAGGAGCATCTATACTAGCTATTCCTAAGTACTCTCCTCCCAGTCTTTCTTAAACTTGCTCCAGCCAGGCTACACCCTTCCTCCCTATCCACTTTGTCAAAACAACTCATATGCTGGGCATGGTGGCGCACACTTGTAATCCCAGTATTTGGGAGGCTGAGACGGGAGGATCTGGGTTCGTGGCCAGGCTCAGCTACTTAGTGAGGCCCTCCGCAACTTAGTGAGACCCTGTTTCAAAATAAAGAATAAAAAATAGGGCTGGGGGTGTAGCTCGGAGGTAGAATGCCCCTGGGTTCAATCCTCAGTACCACAAAAAAAGAAAACAACTTTTTGCTATGTTGCTAAATCTAATGGCTAATTCTTGGACCTTGGACCTCACTTTTCTGTTGCTCTGACAGTTGGCTGCTTTTCCCCCTTGAAACACTCTTTGCTTGGCTTCCAGGGCATACTTGCCCAGTTGGCCTAAATCTCCTTTGCTGGTTCTTCTCCTTTTTTTTTTTTTTTTTTATGTATGTGTGGTACTGGGAATTGAACCCAGGGGCATTTTACTTCTAAGCTACACCCCCAGCCCTATTTTATTTTTATTTTGAAACGGGGTCTCACTAGGCTGATGAGAGTCTCACTACTTGCTGAGACTGTCCTAGAACCTGCAATCCTCCTGTCTCAGCCTCCCAAGTACTGGGATTACAGGCCCGTGCCATCATGCCCAGATTTCTTCTCTTAAATGGCTGGGCTGCTCCAGGGCTCAGTTCCAGGACCTGTCTTTCTTCTATCTATACCTGTTTCCTGAGTGCTTTACTCTAGTCTTGTGGCTTTAAAAACCAATAATATGTTGGACATGGTGGCGCATGCCTGTAATCCCAGTACTTGGGAGGCTGAGACAGGAGGATCGCAGATTCGCGACCAGCCTCAGCTACTTAGTGAGGCCTCCACAACTTAGTGAGACCCTGTTTCAAAATAAAGAATAAAAAATAGGGCTGGAGGTGTAGCTCAGAGGTAGAATGCCCCAGGGTTCAATCCCCAATTTTGCAAACAAAACAAAACAAAAAACCCAATAATACATAGATACTATATAATGATAACTCCCAAATTTCTACCTCCAGACTTGTATATCTAAAAGCCTACTGACATAGTCACTTAGATGTATTAATAAGCATCTCAGTTCTAACTAGCCAGCCGGGGGTGGTGGAGCACACCTGTAATCCCATTATTTGGGAGGCTAAAATAGGAGGATGAAGGTTCGAGGACAGCCTCGGCAATTTAGGGAGACTCAGCAACCTTGCAACACCCTGTTTCAAAACAAAAAAACAAAAAGGGGTAGGGGTATAACTCTGAGGTAGAATGTCCCTGGGTTTAATCCCCAGTACCAAAAAATGAAAGAAACAAATCTAACTAGCCCCCTTGAAAATTCCCCATTGCGGTCAGGCGTTGTGGCACATGCCTATAATGGTATTACTTGGGAGGCTGAGACAGGAGGATCTCAGGTTCACAGCCAGCATCAGCAACTTAGTGAGACCCTGTTTCAAAATAAAAAATAAAAAGGGCTGGGGGTGTAGCTTAGAGGTAGAATGTCCTTGGGTTCAATCCCCAGTATGAAAAAAAGAAAAAAAAAATTCCCCACTGCAGTGAATGCTAACTTCATCCTTCCAGTGCTCAGCCCTAAAACCTTGGGAGTTACCTTTGACTTCTGCTTTTCCCACACCCTTTTTTTTTTTTTTTGTGGAACTGGGGATTGAACCCAGGGGCATTTTACCTCCGAGCTACATCCCCAGCCCTATTTTTTAGTCTTTATTTATTTATTTTTGCTGTATCAGGGATGGAACCCAGGGGCATTCTACCTCTGAGCTACACCCCGGCCCTATTTTTTATCCTTTATTTTGAAACCGGGTCTCACGAAGTTGCGAAGGGCCTCACTAAGTAGCTGAGGCTGGCCGTGAATCCAGATCCTCTGGTCTCCGCCTCCCAAGTACTGGGATTACAAGCGTGCACCACCATGCCCGGCTTTAGTCTTTATTTTGAAACGGTCTCGCTAAATTGCGGAGGGCCTCACTAAGTAGCTGAGGCTGGCCAAGAACCTGTGATCCTCCTGTCTCAACCTCCCAAGTACTGGGATTACAAGCATGCGCCACCACACCCGGCTCCACACCCCACATTTGATAGCAAATACTTTCAGCTCCATCTTCAAAGTATATTCCAAACATGACGGCTTTCACCACCTCCTCTGTCATCACCCAGGTGCATATAACTGAGAAAGCCTCCTAGCTGGGCTGCTAACCCTGACCCTGCCAGTCTATTCTCAACACACTCATCTTGAATAAAATTGTGTTCCTTTTTCACTCAAAGGCCCCCAATAGTTTCCCGTCTCCCAGTCAATGAGCCAAAGTCCCCACCATGACATGCAGGCCCGTGTGACCTGGCTCCCAGGACCTCTGACTTACCCTCTGTCACTCTCCCTTACTCACTGCGTTAGCCATGATGGCCTCCCTGCTGTTCCAGAACACACCTGGTGTGGTCCCTAGTCAGGGCCTTTTTACTTGCCCTTATATCTGCCTGAGTTCTCACCTTCCTCCCTTACTGCCGACTGGGCATGGCTCAATCTCCTCCCCCTTGAGGGTTTCACTCAGATGTCCCCTTCTCTTTGAGACCTTCCCTGATCACCCTATGTAAACTGCCCCCTCCCACACACATTTTTTCTATCCTTTCTCTTTTCTATTTTTATCTTTAGCACTTCTCACTTTCTTTTTTTTTTTTGCGGTACCAGGGATTGAACCCAGGGGCATTCTACCTCTGTGCTACACCCCCGGCCCTATTTTTTTTATACTTTTTTTTTTTTTTTGCGGTACCGGGGATTGAACGCAGGGGCGTTCTACCTCCACGCTATGCCCCGACCCTATTTTTTTTTATACTTTATTTTGAAACTGGGTCTCACGAAATTGCAGAGGGCCTCACTAAGGAGAGAGACAGAGACAGAGCTGAGGCTGACTGCGAACCCGGATCCTCCGGTCTCCGCCTCCCAAAGTACTGGGATTACAAGTGTGCGCCACCACGCCCGGCTATACTTTATTTTTGAAACCGGGTCTCACGAAGTTGCAGAGGGCCTCACTAGGTAGAGAGAGAGAGAGAGACAGAGACAGAGAGAGAGAGAGAGAGAGAGAGAGAGCTGAGGCTGGCCGCGAACCTGGATCCTCCTCCGGTCTCCGCCTCCCAAAATACTGGGATTACAAGCGTGCGCCACCACGCCCGGCAGCACTTCTCACTTTCTAACAAAAATCTATCAGTTACTTAGTGTCTTCCACTAGAAACAGACGCTTCCTAACAGCTTTTACTCACTGATGTACCCCCAGTACCTGGCACACAGTAGGTGCTTACTAAACATTTGTTGAATAAGTTAATGTACAAATCCTGGAGGGATACAGAGGGGTTGAGCCTAAATGGAGGTTAAGAACCAAAGGAGCCCAGCATGGTAGTGCAATGCCTGTAATCCCAGTACTTGGGAGGCTGAGACAGGAGGATCTGAGATTCGAGGCCAGCCTCATCAATTTAGCGAGACCCTGTTTCAAAATAAAAAATAAGCTGGGTCAGCCAGGCGTAGTGGCGCAACGCTTGTAATCCCAGTACTTGGGAGGCTGAGACCAGAGGATCCAGGTTCGCAGCCAGCCTCAGCTACTTAGTAAGGCCCTCGGCAACTTAGTGAGACCCTGTTTCAAAATAAAGAATAAAAAATAGGGCTTGGGGTGTAGCTCGGAGGTAGAATGCCCCTGGGTTCAATCCCCAGTACCACAAAAAAAAAAAAAGCTAGGTGTGGTGGCACACACTTGTAATCCCAGTACTTGGGAAGCTGAGATAGGAGGATCGCAGGTTCAAGGACAGCCTCAGCAATTTAACAAGGCCATCAGCAACTAGTGAGACCCTGTTTCAAAATAAAAAATAAAATAGGGCTAGGGATGTAACTCAGTGGTAGAATGCCCCTGTGTTCAATTCCCAGTACTGTAAGTTAATTGACTAATTAATTAATGAAGCTGGGAGTGTAGCTTGGAGGTAGAATACCCCTGGGTTCAATCCCAAAGCCCCCCCCCCCAAAAAAAAGGAGAAAACCTGAAGATTTACATATCCGAGCACTGGGTGGGGATCTGCTCAGCTGACTCAGTTCTAGATGGAACTCTTAACCCTATGGTGTCCTCACGCAGCGCAGGCCTGAGCATGGGCCAGCACAGTCCAGTCCTGCTCCTGGACAAACGCTTCAATGCGCACACCTCACCACTGCACACCAGGCACTACATTTCAACACTTCTTTCAACTAACATATATGGGGGAAAAGTCAGATAAGACAGAGAGTACCTCAATAATATGAATACCCCTTTTACCTCTACCCTGAATTCCTCTCCCCTTAAAAGGAGACTGTCTCATTTGCTAGTTTGCATCCTGCCTGGGTCACGCTCCATCCTACTTGAAGGGACTCTGGAGAAATGGAGGGTGTGGGGCAGTAAGGGATGGTTAACTCTTCACCCTGGCTGAAGCAGTCCCAGAAAACGGTACAAAGTTTTTTTGGCCAAAAAGTACTAGAAAAAAAGAAAGCAAGACACACTACTCCCCCTAAAGAATCTCATTATGCACAAACACGCTTCCTCTGCTTTGGCATGCGTATTTGTGAGTCACTCCTGTGTGCACTTCACCTTGGGCTAGGATCAGCTTCTGAAATGAGTAGTGACTTCATTTCCCCTGAGAAGAGAAGGCTGGCTTGTCGTTTACTTTTTAGAAGGCTGGGAAATGTCTTGTCTGATCTGAGATTTCTAATTAGACATCGTATAGGGGCAGAAATATTTCACTTCCAATCACATGGCCCTGCTTGCTGTCTCTTTTTCCTTATTCACATGCTGCTGGAGGCCACTCTGTGATTCCCACAGGAGAGGGACAACTCCAAAGAGGAGGCTCTAGAAAGACAACATTTGGAAATGTGCAGGCCTACAACTGCTGGATCCTCCTGAGCCACTTTCACCGTGGCTGAGATGAAAAGCCGCCTAACAGCCTAAATCACCACACAGGGACACACTGGCATCTCAGAGCACTTGGCATCAAACAACAGTCACTCAAGCTAAACCTCTACATTACGATACAGTAGCTTCTGGCTAGGTACAGCAAGTGACTCTGATGTTGAAAAAAAAGTGCAGCTAGCTGGGCGTGGTGGCGCATGCTTGTACTTAGTGAGGCCCTCCACAACTTAGTGAGATCCTGTTTCAAAATAAAGAATAAAAAATAGGGCTGGGGGTGTAGCTCGGAGGGAGAATGTCCCTGTGTTCAATTCCCAGTACTTTAAAAAAAAAAGTGCAGCTAAGGGAAGGAGATACCTAATGAAGGATTCCAATGGCTGGATCTGCAAACACGCCTGTCCTGTGATGCAAACAGCCTTCACATCTATCTCAGCCTTGCTCAGAGACCTCACTGGGGTAGACTGAGAAGCACTGAAACCAAGCGCTCCACCCACTCATTCCCCCTGCTCCTGAACAAAGCTCATCTCTCAAGAGCATGCCAGCCTGGAGCCCACTCTAATGAGAAGCACAGTGTGATTCCCGTGCCAGTGGCAGCCTAGAGCATCCAGAAAGAATGCTTTCTAGACATGTAGTAGAAGCCTGGCTTCCCAAAGCTAGTTGCTAGTGCTGACTCTGAGCTTGTCCTGGGCTTTTTTTTAATGTCCCATGAGGCAGTGGAAAAATCAGTTTTCCATTTCAGAATCTGTGAACCGGAACAAATCCACCTGTGCCACCTGGGAGCATCTCCTCAAGGGCAATCTCCAATTTTTTCCCTATTTAGCTTGACAATGCCCTTGAGTTAGAAATGCTCCTTGTTTTACCCACTTCGCTTATCTTTCCACCCTGCTCCAACAGATTACTGATAGAAGTAAGATGGCCTCTGAGGTCTTAAGAGAAAGCTTCCCACCAAAAAGATCTGCTGGTAATGGAGGAAGAATGTCTTGAGAGAGAGACTTTCAACTACATTTCAGAATTTCCCCTCTCCCACAACAGGTCTGGAAGTCACACAAGGAACTGCATGAATATTCAAATCAAAAGCAAAGCAAAAACACTAGATGCATTCCTTAATAATGTTTACTTCTCAACTCAGAAGTTACTAGTTTGGTCTGGCCGATAGGCAAAGTGTTTATGGTTTAGAACATGTTAGGAAGAAGTTCACAAATCTGTTAAACTGTCCAAAGGGACACTCCAAGCATCCCATCCAATAACTCCTAAGAAAGTGTATGACCTTCTCCAAATAGATTTTACTCCAAGTTTGCAGCCCACAAGGTTTAAGACTAAACCATGTAATGCTATAAATTCAAATGTATTTGTACCACTACATCCCTAAATTTTCTAGTGCTCCACGTGACCTCCAAAGCAACGTTTCTGTCTCTTTCACTGTGTGGCCACTGTCCACTTGATCCCAAATAATTCCTAAATTTGTCAGTGTTTGGAAGCAGGGCTTCCAGTTTGTGTGTATACAGAGAACAGAGGGGGTAAAGATAACTTCGAAAAAAGAACATGCCACACTTCTAACATAGAAATGGGAGTGGGCAAGGTCTAGAAGATTGCTGAACCTAAGCCAAAATGAGAGTCTAGTGGCTGATAAGTTTAAAATGTCATCATGCCGGGGTGGCGCACGCTTGTAATCCCAGTACTTGGGAGGCTGAGGCCAGAGGATCCGGGTTCACGGCCAGCCTCAGCTACTTAGTGAGGCCTCCGCAACTTAGTGAGACCCTGTTTCAAAATAAAGAATAAAAAATAGGGCTGGGGGTGTAGCCCGGAGGTAGAATACCCCTGGGTTCAATCCCTAGTACCATGAAAATAAAAACAAAAATAAATAAATAAATAAAATGTCATCATAAGGGCTCTGGTTGGGCAATATTTGCCTAAAGTAAGCTTGAGAATTGCCACATACCTGTAACAAAGGACTGTTCGTTGCTTGGTACAAAGGACCCTGCAACTTCTCCAAAAGGCTATTAACCACCATAAGAACTAGGTGATTAAAGGCCAAGATACTGAAATAAAGTACCCTACCTGCTGGAATACCATAAGGTTCCTTTACCCAGACATTAGCCAAAGTCATCTCACAGCTTCTCTCCTCTTAGGCCTCCAGAGGCACAAACTTTAATAGAATCTGAGAGAAAAAGTTGCCAATCTATGTGCTGTCCACAGAGACACCAAACTCTTCCTCCTGAAGACAGTTCTCCCTGTGGGGCAGGTAAGGGGAGTATCCAATTTTTTTTGTGTGTGTGTGGTACTGGGGATTGAATCCAGGGGCGTTCTACCTCCGCGCTACACTCCAGGCCCTATTTTTTATTCTTTATTTTGAAACAGGGTCTCACTAAGTTGTGGAGGCCTAACTAAGTAGAGAGAGAGAGAGAGAGAGAGAGAGAGAGAGAGAGAGAGCGCTGAGGCTGGCCACGAACCCGGATGCTCCGGTCTCCGCCTCCCAAAGTACTGGGATTACAAGCGTGCACCACCACGCCTGCGGGAGTATCCAATTATGAACAAACTCTACATGGGTCTTCCTGGCGGAGTCTGTGTCTTTAGCAGCCTAGATCAAGAGGCTCATAATTATGCCAGAGCAGCTTTCTTTTCCTTGCTATGGATGCTTTTAACTAGAGGCTAAGCTTCTGTACAACCAAATGGAAGAACTAGAATTAGAAAACTTACCAATAGCCCCAGTCAATGAGAATCCATTTTCAACAGGTATTAACACCTGTAAGAAGCCACTGGAACACTGATATCATCAGCCCAATTAATAGGTTTTGCCCTCTTCATCATACACAAGAATTTAAAACAAAGCAAGACACTTTGGTTATATTCATTATGGCAGACAACGGATTTCTTCGTTAGTAATCAAAATTACTGCTGTGTCCTGGTTCCATGACTTCCTTTGCGGCCTCTCTGGGAGCTGGCCTACACTCTACACTTCCTATCCCTGAAAATCTTATCCAAAATACCAACTCAACACTAAGCCCTCCTCTGTGACACTGACTGCCTTCCAGGGTAAAGCATAAAACAGTTTTAGATAGTGCATGCCAGTGCACCTTGAAACAGTCAGTGGCCTTCTATCTGCAATGAAATTTGTATAAGAGGGACCCAGGGCCAATTCATTTCTCACAGTAAACTATTGGCCTGTTCCTTTCTCCAGGAAGCAACAAATAAGTGAGCAAGTAACCTCACAAGGAGAAAAAAACTTCAAGAGAAAAGCCAGACTAACTTCCCTTGGATCAAATTAAGAAACAATTAAACATGACAGGATATTGGAAGCAAAACCAAGGAATGCAGTGAGGACAGGTTTCTCAACTGCCCAGAGAAGACACACTTTCTTTTGAACTAAAATTAGAAAGCCACTAGGAAGGAAACATAATCCAAGAAGCAAGGGCAAAAACTAAAAGCCATTAAGTCAGTAGTGGGGATGGAGGTGGGGTGAAGGAAGAAAGCAAGTATCTATTTTATTTCTTAAATCATCCCTCAAGATTCATTGCACCTGGGGTTTGGGATTCCCGTGGTCTCCCCCACCGGATGTCAGGTGCAGGCTGGGTGCTCTGTCAACAAGTTCTCAAACTTCTCAGAATTCTAAGAGCTTACAGATATCTGGCTGGAGGCTCCAGAATCCAAGTACAAACGTCATCTGCCCAGGGAGTGCCCTCGTGTCCTGATACCACCTCCCGACCGGGATGCGCCGGTGAGCAGCCCGGAGTCTGCCCAG
>PVJS01061756.1:0-10899 GCA_004027185.1 Glis glis | reverse complement strand
CTCCGAGCTACACCCCCGGCCCTATTTTTGTTCTTTATTTTGAAACAAGATCTCACTAAGTTGCAGAGGGCCTCACTAAGTAGCCAAGGCTGGCCACGAACCCGGATCCTCCAGTCTCAGCCTCCCAAGTACTGGGATTATAAGCATGCGCCACCACACCCAGCTTATTCTTTATTTTTAAACAGGGTCTCACTAAGTTGCAGAGGGCCTCATTAAGTACTGAGGCTGGCCGCGAACCTGTGATCCTCCTGTCTCAACCTCCCTAGTACTAGGATTAGAAGCTTGCACCACCACACCTGGCTTAATTCTCTGATTTAAACACTTGCTCCAGCCAGGGCAGTGACACACACCTGTTAATCCCAGTACTTGGGAGGCTGAGACAGGAGGATCACAGGTTCAGGGACAGCCTCAGCAACCTATTGAGACCCTGTTTCCAAACAAAAATAATTTTTTAAAATAATGTACTGGGGGTATAGCTCAAAGGTAGAATGCCCCTGAATTCAGTCCCCAGTAACAAAATAAGCGAGGGAGTGAGAGAGGGAAGGTAGGCAACTATTTTTTAGTACCCCATCCCTTATAATACCCATTAGCTCCAGAAAAGTTAGCTGTAAGCAGTAGTCTTTATAGTATTAGTAACTGCTGCTGTTTTGTTGAAGACCTTACTTTACATGGATCCATCTTCAAAACCTTCTCTCCGGCCGGGCGTGGTGGTGCATGCTTGTAATCCCAGTACTTTGGGAGGCAGAGACCGGAGGATCCAGGTTCGCGGCCAGCCTCAGCTACTTAGGCCCTCTGCAACTTCGTGAGACCCAGTTTCAAAATAAAGTATAAAAAATAGGGCCGGGGGTGTAGCACGGAGGTAGAACGCCCCTGGGTTCAATCCCTGGTACCGCAAAAAAAAAAAAAAAAAAAAAACCTCTCCTACTTTCTTTTCTTATTTATATTTTGTGGGTTTTTTTGTGGTTGGGGTGTGTGTGTGTGTGTGTGTGTGTGTGTGTGTGTGTATGTGTGTGCTTGTTTTACTGGGAATTGAACCCAGGGGCATTCTACCTCTGAGCTATCCCCCCAATCTTATTTCATTTTTATTTATTTATTTATTTATTTATTTTGAAACAGGGTCACTCTAAGTTTCAGAAGGCCCCACTTCATTGCTGAGGCTGACTGAGAACCTGTGATCCTCCTGTCTCAGCCTCCAAGTACTGAGATTACAGGTGTGAGCCACTACGCCTGGCTGTTCCTTAAATAAATGGATGTGCCCAGGCCTCTTCTTATACTGTGTCTTCTCCCCAGATGATCTCATCCCATAGTCTTAGATTTCATTCCACTCAAATATGAAGCACTAGCCGGGTGTGCTGGCGCACACTTGTAATCCAAGTACTTGGGAGGCTGAGACAGAAGGATCGCAGGTTCATGGCCAGCCTCAGCTACTTAGTGAGGCCCTCCGCAACTTAGTAAGAGCCTGTTTCAAAATAAAGAATAAAAAATAGGGCTGGGGGTGTAGCTCGGAGGTAGAATGCTCCTGGGTTCAATCCCCAGTACCGCAAAATAATAATAACAATGAAGCACTAGCTCAGAATTCTCCCCCTTGAACTTCAGGCCAGTATATCTAGCTCCTTATTGTGCTCTCTCTGGGCATTCCATATACATTATTCAATGTATTCCCAATATAAGATATACTGCTTTTCCTTTTTCCTCCTATTAATGTTCTAGCTACCAAGACTCAAGCTAGGAGATTGGGAAGTATCCTCGCTTATCTCCTTTTCCCCACCCCACTCTTTTTTTTTCTTCTTGTGGTTCTGGGGATTGAACCCAGGGGCATTCTACCTCTGAGCTACACCCCCAGCCCTATTTTATTCTTATTTTGAAACAGGGTCTCGCTAGGTTGATGAGAGTCTCACTACTTGCTGAGGCTGTCCTTGAACCTGCAATCCTCCTTTCTCAGCCTCCCAAGTACTGGGATTACAAGCATGCACCACCACGCCTGGCTCACCACCCCACTCTTAATCACTCACCTTGTCCTTCCTCCTTCATATATCCATCCCCATTGCCACTACCCTTTTGCCCACCTGGTTTCACTATGCTGGACTCTTCATCTTCAATCTCATGGTCCTCTACCCCATTTCTCACCCCCCATCAGACTACCTAACCTTGCTTAAAAGCTGAGTTATCACCGGGCGAGGTGGTGCACACTTGTAATCCCAGTACTTGGGAGGCGGAGACCGTAGGATCCGGGTTCGCGGCCAGCCTCAGCTACTTAGGCCCTCTGCAACTTCGTGAGACCCGGTTTCAAAATAAAGTATAAAAAATAGGGCCGGGGGTGTAGCTCGGAGGTAGAATGCCCCTGGGTTACATCCCTGGTATCGCAAAAAAAAATGAAAGAATAAAAAATTGGGCCGGGGGTGTAACTCTGAGGTAAAACGCCCCTGGATTCAATCCCCCAACCGCAAAAAAAAAAAGTTGAGTTATCAAACAACTCCTACAATGTGCTCACAAACCTTACCCTCCAGCACTGTTAATACACTTCATTTAGGCATTCATCACTTTGTAAGAAACTCCGAAGCCTTTTTTTGGAACAGTGTATATATCCTTGCTGTCTGAAATGGAATTCTGAGGACTTGCAGCACCTGCAATTTTTTTTTTCATGAGCGACAAAATCAAACCAAAGAAAAATCTGACGAAGCCAGAACTTAGATTATATTGATAAATGCATTTGATCAGGTGATCTATACTTAATTGGGGTGGGGAGGAGTCAGTTCTGGTTTTGAGTAAGCCAAACAGGACAACTGGATGAAGTTGTAGTTTGTGTGTGTGTGTGTGTGTGTGTGTGTGTGTGTGTAGATACTAGACTTCGTACTTAACTCTTCCACCTGTCCCGGGCGCCCAGGTGTAAACAAAGAACAGCTGAGCTGCTGCAGCACTCAGGCAGGTTGGCAAGTGTAGCACTGGGAGGATCTGGAGGCCTGTGCAAGAAACGGACTTTCCCAGCTTTTGTGGAGCCGGGCTTGCTTGCTAGGGGTAGGCGGGACCGTCGGGTTGAGTGACGGTCGGTGACCCGCCCCGGGCGTGACGTCGTCCTAGTGTTGTTGCCTGCGATCGCACGTGGTCAATTTAATCAGCTTCGGACTCAGCAGCGCTGCTCGTCCACAGCATCAGCCGTTTGCGGTCCTGCTCCTCCTGCTCGCTATGTCCACGTCCACTGGCTGCCCAATTCCCGGGGGCCGGGACCCGCTACCCAACTGCTACAGCACCACGCCGGGGGGCACTTTATACGCCACAACCCCGGGAGGTCAGCGGGTCGGGGTCTCCTGGGTGCGGGCAAACCAGCATAAGTGAGCTGTTGTGGGGCGGAGGTGGGGAGGTGTGGGCCTGGGACTCGTCCGCAGACCCCTCTGCAGGTTGTGGCTTTAGGGGAGGATGTCTGTAACTGAAGCTCAGCCCCCCCCCAAAAAAAAACAGTAATTTTACAATGCCTTGAGCCCAGCTTCCGGGTGACTTTGGCTTCTAATTCCTCACTGTGGTCAGGGTATGAGGCGCATTGCAGATGCTCCTTCCTCTAGCAACTTTGCTGCCTTGGAGGAGCCAAGCCCCCAGCCTAATGGCCTCAACAGGAAGCACCAAATCTTGCTAAGTGGCTAGAGCTGTTGGGGGCAGGGTCTTGGTGTATGTGGTGCTCTCTGGCGGCAGTTTGGGCCAGCAGCCTATGATCTTGAACGGCTGGCTGGGCTCCCGACTCAGAGGTTCCTGCCACGTGGAGACAGGGGAGGGGTGAGAACAGGGCAAGGCCCTTTGAGGACACTGGCCAAAATCCTCTGGACTAGGCTGAGATTTACAGGACTTGGGAGGGGTCAGGATAAGAACAGTATGTCCCTGTGTTTCATGGGAAATGCAAATGTCCCAAGGAACACAGCTCCTCCCCACAGTAGACAAGAGCCCAGGTGGCAGCACTGAGTGAACTCCTTCATAACTGCTATTTGGCTTTTTTATCTGAGGTTAGAAGGGCCCCACCTTGTGAACCAAACCAGAGCAGTAGAGGAGCAGCCTGAAGTACCTGAATTCAAAGTTTGATGCTCCCCAAACCCTCCTCCCTCCCCAAACTTAAAGCCCCTACTTAGATTAGCTGGAATGCCCAACTTAATATACTTAGACACATCTTGGTTAGGCCTGGAAGTCTTTAAATACTATGAAGGCCTGTCGGCCACGATCCTAGCCTATGTGTGTGTGTGTGTGTGTGTGTGTGTGTGTGTGTGTGTGTGGTGTGAAAACACACACACATGCACATCCTATGTCTGAGGTTGTAGTCACCTTTATACCCAAATTCCTGACTCTTACTTAAACTCCTACCCCTTAACAGGCACCAGGATCATCTACGACCGAAAGTTCCTGCTGGAGTGCAAGAACTCACCCATTGCCCGGACACCCCCTTGCTGCCTCCCTCAGATTCCCGGGGTCACAGCCCCTCCAACAGCCCCAGCCTCCAAGCTGGAGTTGCCGAAGGAGCAGAAGGAGACAGAGGAAGAGATACCCGGTAAGGAAAGCAGGACCCCAAATTGGGAAAAGTCCAATCCTTTGAGTTCAAATGCCCCTGTGAAGTAGAATGGGGGTTCAAGTACAAGAGGGGCTTCTGCATTGACACTGGGTCTGCAGGCCCTCAGACCAGCAACCAATCCTGCCTTTTCTTTCTCCAGATGATGCACAGTTTGAAATGGACATCTAATCCAGTGC
Organism: Glis glis; assembly: GCA_004027185.1. NCBI lineage: Eukaryota > Metazoa > Chordata > Mammalia > Rodentia > Gliridae > Glis > Glis glis. The sequence goes on along the minus strand of PVJS01061756.1, from coordinate 6,177 downwards.
AGATGACCACGTGTGGGGAAATAGAGGGATTCTTCCTCCGTTACTGCCACCACCTCTTCCTGGGGTATCCAAAGGCCAGCTGGCCTCATCTAATCTGGAAAGGAGTGACTTGTTGGTTCTGGGCCTCCTTTAGTTCTGAGGCAGCTAGACCAGGGATAGGAGTGGGCAATTTGCCAAGCCCTTTAGCTCCACTTTCTCTTTGGTCTACAGGTACTCCTCTCAACCCCCAGCCCACTATGCTCAGGGCTGGGACTAGAAGATAGTGTGTGTCACCTTCTGGCTGCTTAGTAAACGTTGAAAGAAATGTTTTGGCTCCAGTGTTCTACTCAATGCTGACCTCACCTCAGCCACATAGCTGAGGGCCCCAGCAGGACTGGTTAAGAGGCCCCAGGTCTGTTCCCAGCTCACACTGGGCCCACTTCCAACAGCAATTAGAGCCTGAAGCAGACCGTGGGGGTAGGTTACAGGGCTGCCAAACCATAAACAGCAATAGCTGGACCTCTGCTAAGGGCTGTTTATGCCTTTCCAGGAAGCAGTCTTCCTGGAACTGGGCCTCCCCAGTGGTCCCTCTATCCATTCCTAAGCAAGACTCTTGGAAGAGAGGTGTTATCTCAGCCTGTAACCAACCCTGGTCTTTTGCTCTGCCTTTTCTGCCTCCTACCTCTAAGTACCAATCCCCATTCCAACACTGAAAATCTTATACCTCCTTTCTCATAGCATTATGTTCACCAAGGACCTCTCTAGTCCCTTCCACCAGCTCTTTTCAGAGGGTTAGAAGAGAACTTAGGGCCCACACTGAAACTCAAAATGAGGCAGCAGCTTAAAGACTCATGATCCCAAATCTCGATAATATGGTCTTTTTTTCCTTCAGTTTATATTGCAGAAACCCCATTCACTGGTTCTAATCGCTGCAGCATTTATATACCTCAAAATGATCAGTGTGAAAGTTGTTTTGTGTGCTTGGGGGTGGGGGTGGGGGTACTGGGGATTGAACCCAGAAGCATTCTACTTCTGAGTTACACCCCCAGCCCTATTTTCTTTCTTTTTTTTTTTTTTTTGTGGTACTGGGGATTAAATCCGGGGCATTCTACCTCCGGGCTATACCCAGCCCTATTTTTTATTCTTTATTTTGAAACAGGGCCTCACTAAGTAGCTGAGGCTGGCCACGAACCCGGATCCTCCGGTCTTGGCCTCCAAGTACTGGGATTACAAGTGTGCGCCACTACGCCTGGCTTTTTTTTGAAACAAGGTCTTGCTAGGTTGTTGAGAGTCTCATTACTTGCTGAGGCTGTTCTCGCACCTGCAATCTTCCTGTGTCAGCCTTCCAAGTACTGGAATTACAGGTGTGCTCCCCCATGCCCGGTCCTACATCCCTTTTCTGGAGAGAAAAGTATCCCCATGCTATTTGAATCTGGATTCTCATTTCATGCTGAAATGAAATCAAAGACAGGGCTGCTCCACATATCAAGGAATATGTTTTTCCATCTAACTTTGGGGAAAGTGGCAAGCAACAATCTGGCTGTGCCCAGTTAAGACTCTTCATGATGAATGGAGGGAAGCGAACAGAGGTTTGTGGGGTGTGCAGGGAGCGGGGTAACATAGGAAGGGCTCATCTCTCCCACTCATTACCCACCAACCATTGAGATGTTTTTATTGAAATGCATGTAATGGGTTAACAAGTGACCTCCTGGTAGCTCAGGAAGGATCTTGGGCCAGGCCCAATGGGACAGTCTCCCAGGTGGTGAAAGAAAGCCAAGTGAGAGACGGCTTCCCACACCAAAGCACAGGAATGGTATGAGATAAGTCTAGGGAATCCCCAGGATTATGGAGCTTGTTGAAAGCCTGGTATAGTTGGCTTCTCCTCAGATGTTGCTGCAGATTTCTCCTCATTGGCTTCCTCTGAAGATAGACTCTTCTTTTCTGCAATTAATCTTTTAACTCCCACCATCCACTGACTGACCTCAGTCACATGGTCAACCATGAGCGAGCGATGGATATCATCTGCTGCATCCCACCGGTTGTTTGAAAGGTCTGAAGAGAGAAAGGGCTTGAGCAAATGGACTGGGGTAAAAGACAAGCTTCCATACCTCCCAATCTCAGTCAGTCAAAATCTCGGCACCTGTTCCAGCTCAGTAAACCATGGCAGGACAAGAGACGTAGGCTGAACCAGGAAGCCCCTCATACCTTGCACCAGTAGTGCCATCCTCTTCTTTACAGGTATTGACAACTTCTCTCCAGCCCACTGTTCCTGAAGCAGTGCCAGGCGTCGGCTGATGTCATCACACACCTGCTTCTGAAAAACAGAAGCCCCCCCCATCCAATTCAGTGTCACCAGACCAATGGGGAGAGGGGAAGACAGCACCTCATAGGAAGCACCTGCTGTCTTTAGCCTATGACCTATGCACTTAAGAGTTCCGTGTTTGTTTGTACATACTAGGTTACTGAGAGTCTCACTTATTGCTGAGGCTGTCCTCCAACTCGCAATCCTTTCTCAGCCTCCCAAGTCCTGGGATTATAGGTGTGCGCCACCACACCTGGCTTGAATTCTGGCTCTTTTTTTGTTGTAGTGGTGGTGGTACTGGGGATTGAACCCAGGGGCATTCCACCTCCGAGCTACACCCCCAGCCCTATTTTATTTTATTTGGAAACAGGGTCTCACTGTATTGCTGAGGCTGGCTTCAAACCTGAGATCCTCCTGTCTCAGCCTTCAAAGTACTGAAATTGCAGGCATGCACCACCACACCTGGTGAATTCTGTTCTTTACCCAGAGATTAGAAACCCCTACTGAGAACCTGGTGACGCCGATGGATCTCCTCCCAAGAAAAAGTGCATTACGGCTAGAATTTTTAAATTTCAGGGGCCTCTCAGAAGCTCATCTTATAGTATTACTCTGCAAACAAGGAAACTAAGACCCAAAGAGGTGAAATTATCATAGTATTTCCCCTTTTCTTGATCTCTAGCCTCCAGAGAACTTAGGAAACACTAGAGAGAGAAGGTGGTGGAGCTAGCATGGTGGCACACACCAACCTAGTGAGACTTTGTTTCAAAATAAAATAGAGCTGGGGGTGTAGGTAGGAGGTAGAATGCTCCTGGGTTTAATCCCCAGTACCAAAAAAATAAAAAAGAGAAATAGGAGGTGGTGGCACACACCTGTAATCTCAGTACTTGAGAGGCTAAAACAGGAGGATCGCAGGTTCAAGGCTAGCCTCGGCAACTCAGTGAGACCCTGTATCAAAATTTTTAAAAGGGCTGGAGGTATAGCTCGGAGGCAGAATGCCCTAGTTCAACCCCCAGTACAAAAACAATAGAAGAGGAGCCAGGTATGGTAGCGCATGCTTGTAATCCCAGTACTTGGGAGGCTGAGACAGGAGGATCACAGGTTCATAGCCAGCCTGAGCTAGTAGTGAGTCCCTCAGCAATATAGACCCTGTTTCAAAAAATGAAATTGGAGCCAGGCGTGGTGGTGCACTCTTGTAATCCCAATACTTGGGAGGCTGAGACTGGAGGATCTGGGTTTGCGGCCAGCCTCAGCTACTTAGTGATGTCCTCTGCACCTTAGTGAGACCCTATTTCAAAATAAAGAATAAAAAATAGGGCTGGGGTTGTAGATCGGAGATAGAATGCCCCTGGTTTCAATCCCCAGTACCGCAAAAAAAAAAAAAAAAAAGTTGGGCTGGGGGTGTAGCTCAGGTAGAATGCCTCTGGGTCAATCCCCAGTACCACACCAAAAAAAAAAAAAAAAAAAAAAATTCCCTGAGCACAAAATCAGCAGAGTATGTTCTGAATAGCATGGAGATACAGAAAAACATGCTGTTATCTTTCACTAGTGGAAGTCGTTTTGGGGGTTTTGTGTGTGTGTGTGTATGGTACTGAGGATGGAACCCAGGGGCCTTTTACCTCCAGGCTACACCCCCAGACCATTTTTATTTGGAAACAGGGTCTCACTAAGTTGCGGAGGGCCTCACTAAGTAACTGGAAGTAAGGTGAAAGTTGAAGCCGGGCGTGGTGGCGCATGCTTGTAATTCCAGTACTTTGGGAGGCAGAGACAGCCTCAGCTCGCTCGCTCTCGCTCTCGCTCTCTCTCTCTCTCTCTTTCTCTCCTTAGTGAGGCCCTCCGCAACTTTGTGAGACCCGGTTTCAAAGTAAAGTATAAAAAATAGGGCCGGGGGCGTAGCGCAGAGGTAGAACACCCCTGCGTTCAATCCCCGGTACCGCAAAAAAAAAAGTTGAATTCAACTCATTCCTACAAGCCTGTACTGCTGTCTGGTTCTTCAGAAGTATTATTAACTTTCCTGAAATACTGTGTTCATTTTCCTGGGAAGACAGATTCTAAAGGGCCCCATAACTCTAAAACGATTGAAACATTGCCCATAGGGTCAGAGAGTCTACATTTGGGAGCCATACCTACATTTGGCTATGGATGGAAGTCCTCTCCACCCTGAGTGCCCGGGCTTACCCTCATGTGGCCACGGCAATCCTCCAGTGCCTGTTCCAAAGGTCTCAGCACATCCTCCATCCGAGTCTCAGACTCAGTGACTGGGAAACCTGTGGGCTCCACATCAGAGGCAGGACAACTCCCCACAGGTGGGTGGATGGGAGCCTTACTTGAAGGAGGTGGTGGCCCTATTGGAGGAGGTCCAGAAGTCTCTGAGGTGGATACTGAAAAGGTAAAGCAAGATCAAGCAATATGGCTTAAATAGGTAAGAAGCACAACACTAAATTTATCCTTTCTAAGCAGGCCTACTCTGGGACAACACATTCAATCAAAACTCTATGCCAGGTGTGGTGGCACACACTTGTAATCCCAGTACTGGGAGGCTGAAACAGGAGGATCGCAGGTTCACAGCCAGCCTCAGCTACTTCGTGAGGCCCTGTTTCAAAATAAAGAATAGAAAATAGGGCTGGGGGTATAGCTCAGAGGTAGAATGCCCCTGGGTTCAATCCCTGGTACCGCAAAAAAAAAAAAAATTAAAAAATCTATTACATGCGGACAATGTGCTAGGCACCAAAGATAGAAAATTAAACCAGACAAATTAGGTTCCTGACCTCAGAGAGCTTCAATTCTAAAGAGAGAGGAAAAACAAAATTACCACATTAGGTTATGTGCTACAAGTAAAATGGAATATATGAGCCAGGCGTGATGGTGCACACCTGTAATCCCAGTACTTGGGAGACTGAGACAGGAGGATCACGGGTTAACACTGAAGAATTTGATATGAGCTATCACTGGAGAGGTTAAACAAGAGGTTCAGATCCTGCAGGGTCTTGGAGGAGTTTGGTCTTGAGCCAAACTGGGAAGCCACTGCAGGTTTATAAAAGCAGGGAGTGATATCACTTTTTTTTTTTTTTTTTTTTTTTTTTTTTTTTTTTTTTTTTTGCGGTACCGGGGATTGAACGCAGTGGCGTTCTACCTCCACACTACACCCCCGGCCCTATTTTTTATACTTTTATTTTGAAACTGGGTCTCACGAAGTTGCGGAGGGCCTCACTAAGGAGAGAGAGAGAGAGAGAGAGAGAGCGAGCGAGCTGAGGCTGGCCGCGAACCTGGATCCTCCGGTCTCCACCTCCCAAAGTACTGGGATTACAAGCGTGCGCCACCACGCCCGGCAGTAATATCACTTTTTAAGATGTATGCTTTGTGAAAAAATAACACAAGAAAGGAGGCAGACACCACAGTTGGTTAATGGAGTAGTCCAAAAGAGAATGCTGGGGTGGACTAGGGTGAAAGAGTAGATGAGAAAAATGGAATGGTATGAGATTTATTTAAGAGGAACAGGCTTGGTGGCTGGGGGTGAGAGAGAAGAATCAAGACAACTTGGTTTCTTTTTTTTGGGGGGGGGGTACTGGGGACCCAGGGGCATTCTACCTCTGAGCTACAGCCCCAGCCCTATTTTATCTTTTTATTTTGAAACTAAGTTGCTAAGTCTAGCCTTGAACCTGAGATCCTTCTGTCTCAGCCTCCCAAGTACTGGGATTACAAGCGTGCACCACCACACCCTGCTAAGATGACTTGGTTTCTACCTCATTTTTCCACTCTTCAGAACAACTATTTTCACATCTTATCTCCTTTAAACTTTTCTACCATCTTCCTTTTCTTTTCCCTACTTTTTTTTTTTTTTTTTTTTTTTGCGGTACCAGGGCATTCTACCTCTGCGCTACACCCCCGGCCCTATTTTT
>PVJS01061755.1:0-10905 GCA_004027185.1 Glis glis | reverse complement strand
TTGAAACCGGGTCTCACAAAGTTGCAGAGGGCCTCACTAAGTAGAGAGAGAGACAGGGAAAGAGAGAGAGAGAGAGAGAGGGAGAGACAGAGACAGAGAGAGAGCTGAGGCTGGTCGCGAACCCGGATCCTCTGGTCTCCGCCTCCCAAAGTACTGGGATTACAAGTGTGCGCCACCATGCCCGGCCCCCCAGCCCTATTTTTATTCTTTATTTTGAAACAGGGTCTCACTAATTTGCGGAGGGCCTCACTGAGGCTGGCTGTGAAGCTGGATCCTCCCGTCTCAGCCTCCTGAGTACTGGGATTACAAGCATGTGCCACCACGCCCGGCTGTGTCCAGAGTTTTTAATGGTGCCTTATTGCATAGGCATGATTAATTCATTGGCCACAAGACTGGACTCAATTACCAGCCCTTCTTTCCTCCTAGGACTTTGGTCTGGCCAAGATTCCAGCCCTCTAATCTGTGGTTGGTGTTCAGGTGACCAACCCCCATTCTGAAGCTAGTTAGGGGCTTACCTAGAGTCACTTTATTAGCGTAACAAGTTCCCATCACTCAGGAAATTCCAAAGGTTTTTGAAGTTCTATGCCAGAAACCCTAAGACTAGATTTATTATCCATTATACCACATTCCTTGACCTTAAGTGTTTTATGGAAGTTCATTTAAACCATGAAGCCTGATTTACTATTTTTAGCCCATAGGTCATTTGAACAATAAATTGGCCTCTTGCCGGAGTTCTGTGTAGACACAAAAGGGATTAATGATAAAAAATGAGCTACTTATATTAAGGTCTCTCCCTAATTTGAGGAGAAACAATCATGCAGGAGTATCTATGTTTCTAGGTGTGAAGGATAGAACTGTGAAGATCAAAGGGAACTTTAGAACTTTCTATAATATAAATTATGCCTTAGTGGGAAAAATGTGTCAGGTTGAGGTAAATTAGCTTAATTCTGTTCTTTAGCATGTATTTACAATAGACTTTTCTTTCCATTTGCTATTTAAATATAAATCTCATTTACATTCACATTAGTGAGAGGAATGTGGTATCTGGCAACAGGCTGGGACCTAAGAAAGGAGGTGGCTAATAGCAGAATCCACTTAATAGTCAGATTTTAAAAACTTTTTCCTGGAGCTGGGGATTATAGCCAGGACTTAAGCTTTTGTTTCATTAAGGTTTCTGGAGACCATTGATTTGGACTGACCTCTGGCACTGGGCCCAACAGACCAAACCAAATTGGAGCCACTCATGCTAATGTTTCACATCACCAACCTGAAACTCAGTTGTTTATCTGAGTTTAGGGGAAATTGGGAGAATGAGATAATAGCCAAACCCTGAAACAAGCATTTTTGTTGGCATAACAACGTTCCTTCTGCTTTAATGGTTAGCAAGGAGACTAACTTCGAAATGGGCAACCCACTTTTTGTTCTGTTTCTGCTTTCTTCAGCCCTTCTGTCTCTTAAAACCACACCTCTGCACAGCTCATGAGAATACTCATTCTGTTTTGTGGAACAGAGTGGTACTTGATTGTAGAACTTCAAATGACAGCCATTTAAGATCTTTTAGTTAAATCTGTCATCTTGCTTTTTGACAATTCTTTACCACAGGTGTTCAGTGAAGTTTTAGGAAACACAGCCTGGACTTTGAGAGGGAACAGAACAGCTTATAATTACTTGGAGGAAATCAGAATGTGGAGGAGACCTGGGAGTGAATTGGTGAGAGCTGACTGTTGGGCTCTCAAAGCAGTTGTGGTTCAGTGAGGAGGGCTGGCAAAGGTGACAAACACTGCCAAGATGGCTTTGTAGAAATTAGCTTTCTTAGAAAGTTACAGAAATGACAGTGATAAACTTGGTAAGAATGATCAATATGTCTCAGTGTGTCATCAACTCTGATTAACAGAAATGATACCTACTTTTATGGTCACAGACTGGTAAAGCAGTACTTACCAGTTAATTTTTTTTTCTTTTGTGGTGGTAGGGATTGAACCCAGGGGTGCTCAACCACTGAGCTACATCCCCAGCCCTTTTTATTTTTAGTGGTCTTGGGGATTGAACTCAGGGGCCTTCTACCTCCAAGCTACACCCCCAGTCCTATTTTATTCTTTTTTTTTTTTTGCGGTACAGGGGATTGAACCCAGGGGCATTCTACCTTCGAGCTACACCCCCAGCCCTATTTTTTTTATACTATATTTTGAAACTGGGTCTCACAAAGTTGCGGAGGGTCTCACTAAGTAGCTGAGGTTGGCTGTGAACCCGGATCCTCCAGTCTCCGCCTCCCAAGTACTGGGATTACAAGCGTGCGACACCACGCCCGGCCTATTTTATTCTTTATTTTGAAACCGGGTCTCACTAAGTTGTGGAGGGCCTCACTAACTAGCTGAGGCTGGTCCCCAAGCTGCCATCCTCCTCTCAGCCTCCCAAGTACTGGAATTACAAGTGTGCGCCACTATGCCCAGCTAGTCCTTTTTTTTTTTATTTGGTACTGGGAATTGAACTCAGGGTTAACCTCTAAGCTACACCCCCAGTCCTATTTTACATTTATTTTTTGTGGTGCTGGGGATTGAAATCAGAGGCATTCTACCTACTAACTCCCAGCCCTATTTTATTTGGAAACAGGGTCTCGCTAGGTTGATGAGAGTCTTACTACTTGCTGAGACTGTCCTTGATCTTATTATCCTCCTGTTTCAGCCTCCCAAGTACTGGGATTACAGGTGGGCGCCACCATGCCCTATCTTATTTTTTCTTTTTTTTGGTGGTACCGGGGATTGAACCCAGGAGCATTCTACCTCCAGGCTACACCCCCAGCCCTATTCTTTATTCTTTATTTTGAAACAGGGCCTCACTAAGTAGCTGAGGCTGGCCAGGAACGTGCGATCCTCGTGTCTCAGCCTCCCAAGTACTGGGATTACAAGCGTGCGCCACCACACTTAGCTCTCGCAGCTTCACTCTAATCATTGAGTTAAAATGAAAAAAATAAACATATATCTCAATATCTACCAATGTACCATGGAAAAATTCACATAACTAAAGTATATAATGTAAACATGGAATTGACAGTATAACAATTAAAGGCTTATGAAAAACTCAAGAAAGCAAAAGGGGCATTTAAGCAAGTAGTATACAGATTGTTTCCTTGAAAAAGTTTAATATACAGAATAAAGTCCAAAAAAATTTTATTTTTCACTTTCCCAAGTTTACAGGCATGAATGCTTCTGATTTTGACCAGTAACATGTATATTTGGTCCGATACTACACTGTATGATCAAGTCCAGCTTGACTGTTATAAATCACAAAAGTTAAGCAAATTGACTTTTAAAATGTTGCTTTTATAGATAATAGATTTCCCTTTTTTTGGTGGTACCAGGGATTAAACCAAGGGGCATTATACCTCCAGGCTACACCCCAGCCCTATTTTTTATTCTTTATTTTTTTTAAATTTTTATTTATTTATTTTTTGTGGTACTGGGGATTGAACCCAGGGGCGTTCTACCTCCGAGCTACACCCCCAGCCCTACTTTTTATCCTTTATTTTGAAACTGGGTCTCACGAAGTTGCCGAGGACCTCACTAAGTAAAGCTGAGGCTGGCCGTGAACCCGGATCCTCCGGTCTCAGCCTCCCAAGTACTGGGATTACAAGCATGCGCCACCACCCTCAGCTGGATTTCCCATTTTTATTCTTAGCTTAAAGTTTACTCATCTTTAGTCTCAGAATCAGATTCAAAATATGGTTTCTTCAGCTGGGCATGGTGGCACACGCTTGTAATCCCAGGATTTGGGAGGCTGAGACAGTAGGATCCAGGTTCATGGCCAGCCTTAGCTGCTTAGTAAGGCTCTCAGCAACTAAGTGAGACCCTGTTTCAAAATAAAGAATAAAAAAAATTAGGGCTAGGGTTGTAGCTCAGAGGTAGAATGCCCTGGGTTCAATCCTCAGAACCATACACACAAAAAAAGGTTTCTTTTTTTTTTCTTTTTGTTGGTCCTGGGGATTAAACCCAGGGGTATGCTACCATGGAGTGACATTCCCAGCCTTTTTATTTATTTGTTTTTTTGGTACTAGGGATTGAACCTAGAGGTATTCTACCTCCAAGCTACACCCCAGCCCTTTTTTTAAAACTAAAAAATACATTTTGAAGTAGGGTCTAAGTTGCTGAGGCTGGCCTCAAACCTGTGATTCTCCTGTCTCAGCCTCCCAAATACTGGGATTACAGGTGTACGCCACCACGCCCGGCTTATTTACTTATTTTTGGCACTGGGGTTTGAATCCAGGGGCATTCTACCTCTGAGATATACCCACAGCCCTATTTTATTTTTATTTTGAAATAGAATCTTGTTAGGTTGATGAGAGTCTCACTACTTAAGACTGTCCACAAACCTGCAATCCTCCTGTCTCAGCCTCCCAAATACTAGGATTACAAGTGTGTGGCACCATGCCCGGCATGTTTTGTTTTTTGAGACAGTTTTCTAAATTTCCCAGGCTGGCCTCGAATCCATCTTCCTGCCTCAGCCTCCCAAGTCACTGGGATTACAGGCATATGCCACCACACCTGGCTCAAAATAGGTATCTTCTTTAAACAGATGGTCAAAATTTTAGGATTAAACTAAGGCAAGTTATTTAATACTTTATTGAGGATCATACAAAAACCACAATAAATAATGAATAGAGTACGCAAAACCATTAGCCTCTGCAATACAGAAAATACATGTCAGTTCTGGACCAAAATAATTCCGTTGAAGTACAAAAAGTGATAGGGAAGAATTAAAAGATTTGCAGTGACTGCTTTTGGTGGTCAGCTACAACAAACCAACAAACATCAGCTATTTTGGAAAGTGAAGGTGGGTTTTAATTTGCAGATAAAGAATGTCTTCCGTAGTTTAAAAAAATATAAACTTTAAAAAAGCTTGTGAATCATATACAAAAGCAGCTGTTTGAGACCAAGGTTGAAAACCAGAAATTGTGTTAGCACCACCAGCAAGCACAGGGTCCTGTGACTCTCCTGCCCTCTTGTTTTACACAGAATGCAGACTCTAGTTCTGTACACATCATTTACAGTTCTAAGAATCAGCCTTGAGTACAGGGTCCTGCAGAGTAGTCGTGAGCCCTAGGAGGCACCAAGCGGTTACACAGGCTAGGTAACGATCCGATCACAAGTTCCGGCGGTATAGCAAATCCCGTGTTGCCTTATCAACTTTTTGCTGGTAGTCCTCTAATTTGTCAAGTATTTTCTGGGATAGCTGTAAGGGAAAAGCAGGACATCATTACTGAATACCTCAAGGATTGAAAAACATTGAAGTTATCAATCACTTTTGACTTTACCAACAGACTGCACCTAATAAATGTGAGAGTCACTTTGCTTCATTTATTCACCATTCAGTATAGAAGCTGGCTGTGATTTTACTGATAGATCCTGGCCATCTGTTATATACAATACTGTGTATTGTATATATATATATATACACACTGTGTGTGTGTATATACACACACACACACACACACACACACATATACATACACATTCCTGGTTTCCTAATGAATATTCTAAATATGCAAAATTACACGAATTTTTATTAAGGGTACTGGGGATTGAACCCAGGGGCACTCTACCTCTGAGCTACACCCTCAGTCCTACTAAGTAGCCAAGGCTGGCCTTGTTCCTGTGATCCTCCTATCTCAGCCTCCTATGTACTGGGATTATAAGGTATGTGCCACTGCGCCTGGCTATACCAATATATACATATTTTTTTTGTGGTACCGGGGATTGAACCCAGGGGCATTCTACTTCCAAGCTACACCCCCAGCACTATTTTTTTTATTTATTTTGAAACAGGGTCTCCTAAGTTGCGGAGGGCCTCACTAAGTAGCTGAGGTTGGCCTCAAAACTGCGATTCTCCTGTCTTAGCCTCCCAAGTACTGGGATTACAAGTGTGCGCCACTATGCCTGGCTCTACTTTATTTTTTTTTCAAATTTTTTTTGGCGGTACTGGGTATTGAATCCAGGGGCATTCTGCCTCTGGGCTAAACCCCCAGCCCTATTTTTTATTCTTTACTTTGAAACAGGGTCTCACATAGTTGCAGAGGGCCTCACTAAGTAGCTGAGGCTGGCCACGAACTCCGATCCCCCCGTTTCAAGACTCCCAAGTACTGGGATTACAAGTGTGTACCACCACACCCGGCTTCTACTTTACTTGCTAGGGTCTTGCTAGGTTGATGAGAGTCTATTTGCTGAGGTTGTCCTTGAACCTGCACTCTTCCTGTCTTAGCCTCCCAAGTAAAGGGATTAAAGGTGTGTACCACTATGCCTGCCTATTTTATTTTTGAAACAAGGTCTCGCTAAATTGCTGAGGATGGCCTCAAACCTGTGATTCTCTTCTTTCAGTCTCTCAAGTACTGGGATTACAGGTGTGAGCTACCATACTTGGCTTGGGGCTTTCTTTCTTCCTCCTAACAGTTTGAAAAATAGTTTTGGGGGTGTAGCTCATTGGTAGAGCACTTGCTTAGCATACATGAGGCCCTGGGTTTGATTCCCTGCAAAGCAAAAAAAAAAAAAAAAAAAAAAAAAAGAGAGAAACACACACAAAATCACTAGGACCTTACACTCTAAACTAATGACTTTACTACCTACCCACCTACTTACTTATTTAAGACAGGATCTCATTATGTTGCCCAGGTTGGCCCTCAACCTCCGGGCTCAAGCGATTCTCCTGCCTTAGCCTCCCCAGTAGATAGAACTAGAGGTGTACGCCACTATTCCAGCTCAAAAACCACTCTCTTGAGTTTTATTTACAGTCTCAAGAGACACTCTAACTAGTAAGCAAATAAGCCATCACTACTATATCTATTTGAGCACAGGAAACACTATTGTTTTTTTCTTTTAAGGCAAGCAGTAGTTGGGCACAGTGGCGTATGCCTGTAATACAGTACTTGGAGGGCTGAGACAGGAGGATGGCAGGTTCGAGGACAGCCTCAGAAACTCAGTGAGACCCTGTTTCAAAAATAAAAAATAAGCCAGGCGTGCTCTTGCACGCCTGTAATCCTAGTACTTGGGAAGCTGAGACAGTAGGATTGCAGGTTTGCGGCCAGCCTCAGCTACTTAGTGAGGCCTCTGCAACTTAGTGAGATCCTGTTTCTTTCTTTCTTTCTTTTTTTTTTTTGCGGTACCGGGGATTGAACGCAGGGGCGTTCTACCTCCGAGCTACACCCCCGGCCCTATTTTTTATCCTTTATTTTGAAACCGGGTCTCACAAAGTTGCGGAGGGACTCACTAAGGAGAGAGAGAGAGAGAGAGAGAGAGACAGGGAGAGAGAGAGAGAGCATGCGCGTGCGTGCGCGCGCGCGAGAGAGAGACAGGGAGAGACAGAGAGCATGCGCGTGCGTGCGCGAGCTGAGGCTGGCCGCGAACCCGGATCCTCCGGTCTCTGCCTCCCAAAGTACTGGGATTACAAGTGTGCGCCACCACGCCTGGCTTCTTCTTTTTTTTTTTTTTTTTTGCGGTATCGGGGATTGAACCCAGGGACATTCTACCTCCGAGCTACACCCCCAGCCCTATTTTTTATTCTTTATTTTGAAACAGGGCCTAACTTGCAGAGGGTTTCACAGGTTGCTGAGGCTGGCTGCGAACCTGCGATCCTCCTGTCTCAGCCTCGCAAGTTCTGGGATTACAAGCGTGTGCCACCACGCCCAGCTGAGATCCTGTTTCAAAATAAGAAATAAAAAATAAGAAATAAAAAATAGGGCTGGGGGTGTAGCTCAGAGGTAGAAACCCGCTGGGTTCAATACCCAGTACCGCAAAAAAAAAAAAAAAAAAGCTAGGCATGGTGGTATGTTTGTAATCTCAGTACTTGGGACGCTGAGACAGGAGGATTGCAGGTTCGCGGTCAGCCTCAGCTACTCAGTGAGGCCCTCCGCAACTTCGTGAGACCCGGTTTCAAAATAAAGGATAAAAAAAAGGGCCGGGGGTGTAGCTCGGAGGTAGAATGCCCCTGGGTTCAATCTCCAGCACCGCAAAAATAAAAAAACAAAAACAACAACAACAACAAAAAACTCCTTTAAAAAATGAACTGCATAGCTGGGTGTGTTGGTGCACGCTTGTAATCCCAGTACTTGTGAGGCTGAGACAAGAGGATTGCAGGTTCGAGGACAACCTCAGCAAGTAGTTAGACTCATTAACCTAGCGAGACCCTGTTTCAAAATAAAAATAAAATAGGGCTAGGGTGTAGTTTGGAGGTAGAATGCCCCTGGGTTCAATCCCCAGTGCCCCCCCACACTAACTGCATGCTATTTGTGTAATTAATGCCTACACAGTTTCTCATTAGGTTTTTTGGACAAGGGTGCTTAGATTCTTTACCTTATTTATAAAGGGGTGGGATAGCATGTTAAGGGTGATACGTGGCTTTTGCTCTCCTTCTATTCTGTAAGAACTGAAGCTCAAGCGGTAAGGTGTAGCTGCTAATGCAGGGGTTTACAGTAGATGGTTCATGAAAAGAGTTTACTTACTGCGATGTTGTGATTGTTGGCACTGTTTTCTCCCAGAGCTTGGAGAAGCTGATCAATAGAGGAGTATGGGAGCCACACCATTGGGGCTGTTGCTGACAGTGGAAACTGAAAGGAAAATATCTATTATTTGAAAAAATTTGAAAAGTGCACCACTTCTTCTGGGTAGTTGTTTTCACAGAACTCTGTAAAATGCTTTCGAGTTGCTTATTTTTTTTTCCTCTTCCAGTTAGGATCCCTCCCTCCCTTTTCAACTGGGGAACTTGTTCTTTTCTTGGTTAAATTAAATATATTTTCTTTTTTTTTTTTGTGGTACCAGGGATTGAACCCAGGGGCATTCTACCTCTGAGTTATACCCCCAGCCCTATTTTATTTATTTATTTTTTGTGGTACTGGGGATGGAAGGTAGAGGCATTCTACCTCCAAACTACACCCCCAGCCCTATTTTATTCTTTTATTTTGAACAGGGTCTCACTAAATTGTGGAGGGCCTAAGTTGCCGAGGCTGGCTTTGAACCTGCGATCCTCCCGTCTCAGCCTCCCGAGTACTGGGATTACAAGCGTGTGCCACCATGCCCGGCTTCCACACGATTTTTTAAAAAGGATTAGAACAAGTTGTGCATAGTACCGCACACTTGTAATCCCTGTCTTGGGAGGTTGTAATCCCTGTCTTGAGAGTCTCATTACTTGGGAGCAAGTAATGAGACTCTCATCAGACTATTGAGACCCTGTTTCAAAATAAAAATAAGCCGGGCGTGGTAGCACATGCTTGTAATCCCAGTACTTTGGGAGGCGGAGACCGGAGGATCCGGGTTTGCGGCCAGCCTCAGCTCTCTCTGTCTCTGTCTCTGTCTCTACCTAGTGAAGGCCCTCCGCAATTTCGTGAGACCCGGTTTCAAAATAAAGTATAAAAAAAAATAGGGCCGGGGGTGTAGTGCGGAAGTAGAATGCCCTTGGGTTCAATCCCCGGTACCACAAAAAAAAAAAAAAAAAAAAACAACCCACACACAAAATAAAAATAAAATAGGGATGGAGGTGTAGAGCTTGGAGGTAGAATGCCCCTGGGTTCCACCCCGTATCACACACACAAAAAAGGATTAGAACATCCCCTGATAAGTGTGCAATACAGAGCTTTTGTGTGTGTATGTGACACTGGGGAATGAACCCAGGGGCATTCTACCTCTGAGCTAGACCATTAGCCTTATTTTATTTATTTTTTATTTTTATATATATTCTTTGTGTTACTGGGGATTGAACCTAGGGCCATTGTACCTCCAAGCTACATCCTTAGCCCTATTTTATTTTTATTTTGGTCTCACTAGGTTGATGTGAGCCTCACTACTTGCTGAGGCTGTTCTCGAACCTGTGATCCTTCTGTCTCAGCCTCCCAAGTACTGGGATTACAAGTGTGTGTGACCTTGCCTGGCTTTTATTTTTTATTTTGAAACAGGGCCATGCTAGGTTTCTGAGACTGGTCTTGAACCTGGGATTACAGGTGTGCACCACCACGCCAGGCGAGTAGCCCCATTTTTTTTTTTTTGCAGTATTCTACCTATGAGCTACACCCCAGCCCTATTTTTTATTCTTTTATTTTGAAACAGGGTCTCACTAAGTTGTGGAGGGCCTCACTAAGTAGTTGAGGCTGGCTGCGAACCTGCGATCCTCCTGTCTCAGCCTCCCAAGAACTGGGATTACAAGCATGCGCCACCACGCCAGACTTGTCTCCCCATTTTTATAAAGAGAAACTAGAGGTTCCTAAAATGCCAATATTTAGTTGTATAACCACAATAGTAAAGCTTAGCTACACTAATACATATTCAATTTACTTTTTTTGGGGGGGTTTTTTTTGGTGGTACCGGAGATTGAACCCAGGGCATTATACCTCCAAGCTGCACCCCCAGCCCTATTTTTTATTCTTTATTTTGAAACAGGGTCTCACTAAGTTGCGGAGGCCTCACTAAGTAGCTGAGGATGGCCGTGAACCTGGATCCTCCAGTCGCAGCCTCCCAAGTACTGGGATTACAAGTGTGTGCCACCATGCCCGGCTTTCCAATTTACTTTTGAATACTTATCTTATTTTAGTGTGATAATAAAGAATTAAAAAGAGCACCGGGTGTGGTGGTGCACGCTTGTAATCCCAGTACTTGGGAGGTGGAGACCGGAGGATCCGGGTTCCTGGCCAGCCTCAGCTATTTAGTGAAGCCCTCCACAACTTCGTCAGACCCGGTTTCAAAATAAAGGATAAAAAATAGGGCCGGGGGTGTAGCTCGGAGGTAGAATGCCCCTGGGTTCAATCCCCAGTACCGCAAAAAAAAAAAAAAAAAAAAAAAAAAAAAAAAAAAAAAAAAAAAAAAAAAAAAAAAAAAAAAAAAAAAAAAAAAAAAAAAAAAAAAAAAAAAAAAAAAAAAAAAAAAAAAAAAAAAA
>PVJS01061754.1:0-10905 GCA_004027185.1 Glis glis | reverse complement strand
AGGGAGAGAGAGAGAGAGAGAGAGAGAGAGCTGAGGCTGGCCGTGAACCCGGATCCTCCGGTCTCCGCCTCCCAAAGTACTGGGATTACAAGCGCGCGCCACCATGCCCGGCAACATAGTTTTATTTTGATTAGTGTTTCCACAGCATATATTTTATGTCTTTTTTCTTTTAATCTATGTGTTTCTTTATAGTTCAAGTGCATTACTTATTACCCTAGATTCCCAAAGTCAGGGATACCACCACCAGGGAGGACGCTAGACTAATCTAGGGGGCCAAAAGTAGCCATGGATACAATTGGGGGTTGTTGAGTAAAAATAAGGGGATGGTGGAAGCACTGAGTAATTTTTTTTTCTGAAAAGGAGGCAGGAAGCCATTAAGTTTGGGAATCTATGTGACAAACTCTAGCTGAGACTTATTTTTTAATCCCCTCTGTCATCATTTGTTTTTTATTAGACTATTTAAACAATTTGTATTTGGCGTAATCAGAGATGTTATGTGTCAGTTTACATTCATGCTATTATTTTTATATTTGTTTCCTTTGGCATGATTTTAGATTTTCTCCTTGTGTGCTTTCTTTTGGATTAATTGGAACTATTGTGTTATCCTATTTTGTATCCCCTTTTGGCTTATTAGCTACACTTTTTTTTATTTTTACTAAATGCTGTAGCATTTATAATATCCATCCTTAAGGTATCAAAGTCTATTCAGAGTCAATATTCTATAATTTCACATTCTGTTCCTCACATAACTGCCGGGAAACTCATTTTATACTTCAGGGTTCCCACTTAAGAGATGTCTAATTTTTTGCCTGTCTTGTACCATTCTTTTCATTTCTTTACCTGGACACACATTTTTAACCCTGCCTTCAACATTATTATTTTTACAGTAAACAGCCATTAATTTTTAAGTAACTTATGACAAGGAAAACGAGATATTCTTTTTTATTTTCACAGTTCTAGTTCTCTCTTTCCTACCTCTAGATCCAACATCTGCTGTCATTTCCTTCATCCTGAAGAATACCCTTTAGCATTTAAAAATCTTATCGTGACAGCTGATGATGCATGCTCTGCACTGTCTTTTATCTGAAAATGTCTTTATTTCATCTTATTTTGAAGTGTATTTCTGCCAATTTGATTCTGAGATTTTTTATTTGTTTATTTTAACATTTTAAATATGCCATTCATTGTCTTCTGGAGTCTATTGTTTTTTATGAAAAGTTAACAATGATTGGTGTCATTTTTCCCAGCATGTACTATGTCGTTGTCTAGCTCATTTCAATATTTTTTTCTTTACCTTTGTATTGTAGCAGAAATGATTGTCTCTATGAGTGATTTTTGTATTCGAATACCTTGGGAGTCTGATCATCTTTGGTACATAAACTGAAGGTCCTTTTGCTTTTGTTTTTGTTTTTGTTAATCACATTTAGGAAACAAAAACTATAAATTATTCCTTTAAATATTTTTCTTTTTCTTTCTATTATTTTTCAGTATTAGGGATTGACCCAGAATCTCACAAATGCTAGGCAAGGGTTCTACCACTAAGTTACATCCTCAGCTTTTAAGCATTTTTTCTATATCATCCTCATTGTCTTCTTTTTGATACTATAATTAATGTTGTAATCAGGTCCCTGTACATCTTTAATTTCTTCAATCTTTTCCTTTTCTTTTCCAAAATGGATAATTTTTATTTATTTGTCTTTAAATGTATTGACTCTACATTCTGCCATATCCAACTTGCTATTAAGCAATTGCCTTTAATTTTTTACTTCAGTCATCATGTTTTTCCATTCTAGAATTTTAGTTTATTATATAGTTTCCATTCTTTGCTGAATGTATCTACATATGTATCTAGAGATATTTTCTATTATTAGAACATGTTTAATTTTTATTTTGGTATTTTTATATTAGTTGTTTCCCAGTATTTATTTGCTAACTTCAATATGAGGGCACATTGAGTGTGGTTTCTAATGTTTTTCTGTTTTTTTTTTTTTACTTATAGCTATATTCCATTTTCCTGTTTCTTTGTGTGTCTAGTTATTTTTGACAGCATATTAGACATTATGAATAATGTTGCAGACACTCTGGCTTCTCTTATTTCTTCTGAAGGGTATGCATTTTATTTTAATAAGCATATCAACTATGGGCTAATCATCTTTTAAATTGTATAGGCTTGATATCGTGTATTGTTAGATGGATTTGAGGAAAGCCCTATTTCCTCTGAAACTCTAATATTATAGATTCTTCTTCCAAACTCTCAATTCTAAAGATCATCTAAGGGCTTGGTTTTTTACTTAAGGTATTCCAGAATAGCTTTACTTCCAAGAGACCTTTCCTCTCATATCTCAGTCAGATCCCAAAAGTATTAATGAGATTATTCTAGTCTAGGTGACCTAGAATCTTAATGTTCCTCAGCACTACTCAAACTCTTGTATCTTTGTTCTGTTATCAACTCCATAGCAGCTGCTCTCTAATAAACAAGAATAGTCTTATTATGTGTATGTGCAAATAGAACTTAGTAACTTATTGGGAACCTCTGTCCCATTGAACTATTGCTTATCATGAAGAGCCCCTTTGTCTCCAGTGCTCTATCTTTCAGATTTCAGTTCAGGGATTCCTATATTAAACAGCTTTCTATTACTGTGACAAAATACCTGAGGTAACCTGCTTACAGAGAGAAAAGTTTGTTGTGGCTCAGATTCAGAGGTTTCAGTCCGTGGTCAGTTGGCCTAATTGATTTGGGGTCTGTGGTGAGGCAGGACATCATGGTGTGAACCCATAGAAGAGGAACCCACTCCCCTCATGGCAGCTGGGAAGCAAAAGCACGAAAAGAAGGGGCCAAGGGGCCAGTATTCCCTCAAGTATTCTACCACCTCCCAATATTGCTACAGGCTGGAGACCAAGCCTTTAACACATAGGCCTTTTGGGGACAGTCAAATTCAATGTCAGTCCCTGTACTTAGATGTTAACTTCTTCAGCTCAGCAGAAAACATATTTATTTATTTATTTATTTATTTATTTATTTATTTTCTTGGCTTCCTATTCCTTGCACCACAGTTGTGAATCTGTCCTAGGCAAAGAACCAGAAAAAACTCATGGGGTTGTGCTCATAAATCTCCCACTTTAAGAGAGTGTTATTTTGCACTGCCTATTGTCCAAAGCTCCAAAGCCAGTGCTTATTATATTTTGTCTGGGCGTATGGTTGTTTCTGATTGATTGTGATGTAAGGGTCAAGCTTGCACTTTATTGTAGTTTAGTGTGGTTTTTAAACAAACAAGTATTAAAACATCACTCATGTTTATGAATAAGGTGATTAGCCTCCTTGACAACCCAAACCAGGCTGGCCTTGGGCATCAAGGAAACAATTCTGCCTACTCAGTATGATTCAGATTCACCCAAAAGCTCATCTTTAAATGATCTCTCACCTACCTCTCATGAATAAAAATTCCTGATCTATTCTTCCCTTGGTCCAAAATTCCCATTAGATTAATTTCTTTAAAAGTTGCAATAAATGTAGGAACATGCCCTATAATAGATGCCAGTTAAAATTCAGTGTAGCACATACTTTTGGGAGTCTCCAAATGAGTGTTGTAGAAGTATAGTTGCATAAGCTCAAGATTCAAATTTAGGAGAGACAGCCTCTCAAAGGCTAATGCATGCTAGACGTCTTTGTAAATTGTTATACTTTATGTGAAAAATATTTGTGCCGCTATAAGGCAGATTAAATTTTTTCTTATTTGGTGGAAATGAATGAAGGAAAGAATAAAAGCAGGAGAAGAATTTTCTCTGGCTTTTGCCCATTATCAAAAATTAATTTATCAATAGAGTTATTGCCACAGAAGATCTGATTCTGAGGGGGAAAAAAATCAAGCCTGGCCCACTGAAGTACCAAAAGTGTTGGGAAATGTAAAAAGGCAAGAGATGTACTATAAATTTAGGAGCTTGCAGTAAAAGCAATGAGGACAAATTATATTTAAGTAGCCCTGATTTTTAATAGCTTGCTCTAGCTAATTATTCATGTTTACCTCCACCAAATAAGCAACTAATAGATGGTACTAATACATAAACTGTCATCAAGTGCCAAGCAGAATTTTAAGCATTTTATTTGGATTATTGCACATGGTTGGCATTCCTTGTACTCATGATGCAGAAGAAGAAATGGAAGCTCAGGGAACGTGGTAGAGCGACTTTAAAATGGCCCTCGTGTTCTCAGCTTCCTGTCCTGTACAATGCCCTCCCTTTCAGGGTGGGTGAGACCTATGACATGCTTTTAACCAACAAAATGTGTCAAAGATGATGAATCACTCCCGTGATTGTGATACACTAGATAAGGGTCTGTCTTATTAACAAATGCACTCTATTGGGAAGTTCCCATGAATACTGCAGCCACAAGGCACTAATTCTGCCCAGGACCTGAGAAAGTATGGAAATTCATCTTCCTCCATTTGAGACTCTCCTGAGATCACAAGCCTGACTTAGCCTTAGTTGCAACCTTGGGAGGGAGGGCAGAGGACCCAGTTAAAACATACCCTGACTTCTTGATCTACAGAAACTTTGAGATAATCAGTAAATATCTGTCGTTTTAAGCTACTGAATGTGTGGTAATTTGTTATGCAGAAATAGATAACTCACACAAGAGTTAAATTACGTTGTTCAAAGTCACACAGCTTGAAAGCATCAAGACAGTAAAAAACCAGACCCGCACGGATTCAAAGTGCTTGCTCTTTACTAGCGTTTTCTATTAAATGCCACCCCCTCTGCTGTGCAGTGCCCATCTCCCCCAGTGAAAACGTGGCAATTCCAAGGCTTCCCAGTGCGATCTTGAGTTTCAAGTAACCTTGAACCTTGTCTGGGAAACCCGCTTGTCTTTCCTATGAAAGGATGACAAAATCTCCATGTGTGAACATTAATGGATGATACTTAATTGAGCTTAACATGTGTGAGGAACTCTTCTGAGGGATTTGTATATATCACTTAACCTTTTCATACTCCTATGAGGTATACATAAAAAGTATTCTCTGTTATAGAGAAAACTGCAAGTTATAGAGTTTACCAAATTTGCTAAAGATTATACAACGATTAAATAACAAAGAAGAGGTTGAAAGCCAGGTCTGTTTTATCCTAACACATGGGATTTAGAGTCAGAGAAATATACAAACTGTGGAAAGAGATTCATATCTGGCCTAGAAAATGAAAAAAAAAAGGAACAGGATGCAGGTTTCGATTGCAATTGCTACTATTTAATGTCATGTGCATGGAGTTCTCTATGGCAGATGGATACCATTTATTGATCACAATAAGCACAATGTGCTGGACTAGGTGCCATAACATTATTAATAAAAATAATTAATCTCATCCATCTGCTCTGCAATTATTTACTGATTCTCTTCGATGTTCCAGGCAGATCATAAATACTGGGAACAGAGAATTAGAAAGCATACCACAGAACTTCAGGGAGTTTACAGTCTATTGAAAGAGAAAGACAAGTGAGTTAATTAACTATATTTATGGCTGAAGTGTTGAATCTATTTGTTTATTGGAAAGTGACCTGAGTCACCCCTATCCAAATATGTAAACCCCAAATAAGTAAAAACCTATTTAAATGATGACTTACTTTGAAAGTAAGGTACTATTAGCATTACAAATATAAAGTCATCCTTCAATTTTAATGGAGTGATTAAACAGAACAATGTATCCATTAGTAGGTATTTAGGAGATGCACACAGATTTTGAAAAACTTGCTTTGTGTTTTTAGAAAAAAAGAAGACAGTATAAAATATTCCCATTTTGGTAGAGTATAAATGTATCTAGTTAGTTTGTCAGAGCTACTGATTATAATAAATTTGAACAACTGCTCTACAGGACACAGTATGGTTCCTCCCAATGCTTTTCCCATCTGATGCTCATGGTATAACAGCCCTACTCTTTGGGTGGGTCTTAAATGACCTCTGCATTTCAGACAGCCCCATGCCTTTTGCCACAATTATGGTCCAATCAGAAAACTATGGATCAATTAATGGGCATGGATACAAATGAAATCCCCCAAAGTATTTGACAGTCACATCCCCACTGTGAAAGGAGTCCATTATAGGATGAGGGCATAACAAGAAAACAAAAGAGCAGTTGGTGTTTGATGACATTGCTGAGGACCTTGATTAAGTCTACTCCATTCCTAGTCTCTCCATTATGTAAATTAACCATCTCCTCTATTGTTAAGCCAATATAAATTGAATTTTCTCTCAGAGATAACAAATATGGCTGAGTGTCTTGAAGTCCTAAGTCACCTATTAAAAAAATAATTAGTTTTGCTGATGTCTTCATCTGAATTAGTTTATGGCTGTGGGTGTTCAGTGAGAGTGGTACAAGTGCTGACATCTGAATCTTAAGGACAACTCAGTCACTCAGTAGCAGTCACCTTCAAGGAGGCCCCCATGATCCTCTCTGCCTCATGCCTGTGTCCATTTCTTACAAAGCATCTTCCAACATCAAATCAGGGCTGGGTATAGCCAACTGCACAAGTGTTATGTCCAAGGCCAGCCATAAAAACCACTGACGCTTTCACCTGAGTCTCTTGGGTCTTTCCCTCTAGAGAAAGAGTCACCATGTCAAAAAGATGTTTAAGCATCCCTGTGGACTGTCTCACATGGAGAAGAACCAGGCCACACCACCAATGGCCAACCTGTCAGTCAATTGTGTGAAGGAACCACCTTGGAAACATATTCTGGTCTGGGTCACGCCTCAGGTGACAAAACCCAACCTACCTCTCACTGCAACCTTGAGAGAAACCTCAATCAAAACCACCAGACAAGCCAGTCCTGAACTCCTGACCCACAGAGAGAAAAAGGCATGATAGTTCTTTTGAGATTCTAAGTTTTTGTTATAAATCAATATGTGTCTAATTCAATCATCAGATGTTTCATAATTGTGTCATTTTATAAAGAATGATACAAAAACAATGAAATGGCATCTTCTTACTTACAAAGCCCCTACTTATAAACTTATCAGGAAGATATTAATAACACAAATGAAGCAAACACATTTGCTTCCATCTACTTCTCACTCGAGAATGCAGCACTAATTAACTAAGAGACTAGTATAGTCTACTCACAAAGTCTAAATTGTGTAGTCCAAAAAAATAATGATGGTGTTAGCTGCCCATCATTTCCTGTAGCTAAAAAAACTGTGTATGATATATATATATATATATATATATATATATGTGCAGCTGAACATAAATATTAGTTTAAATTATATTTAAAATTAATATTACATCTTAAGATATTTAATTCTTATAGTAGAGTGTGAAATTTTCATCTTGTTTGACCAATGGAAGATTTTTGGCTCTTTATTTTATTTTATTTTATTTTTGCGGTACCGGGGATTGAACCCAGGGGCGTTCTACCTCCGCGCTACACCCCTGGCCCTATTTTTTATACTTTATTTTGAAACCAGGTCTCATGAAGTTGTGGAGGGCCTCACTAAGTAGAGAGAGAGAGAGAGAGAGAGATGAGGCTGGCTGTGAACCCGGATCCTCCGGTCTCTGCCTCCCAAAGTACTGGGATTACAAGCGTGCGCCACCACGCCCGGCACGATTTTTGGCTCTTTAATAAGCAGTTTATATTCTAGAGTTATAGAAATTATTCCAGGAGTGGTTTGAGAGATGCCACAAAGAAAGATGATGCAATGTTCAATTAACAACCAACAATTTTTTGTTACTAATATTTGGAATGGAAAATGGTGTCTTGACAATCCTCAGGAATATCTAAATATTAGGAAGCAAAAACAGATGCTGTCCACTCAAGAGAGAAGAAGGGAAGAAACAGTATGACCAAAAGAATTTTGCCAAAGATTCACACAATTGAGAAGTTAAAACACTGAAAACACTCCTCTCACCTCCACAGTAGCTGCATAGAACATAATGAGATAGAAACTGAAGATAGAAGTAATACAAAACAAAAAACTGGGATAAGAATGTTCGCTGTGTTCTACAGGATAATTACTCTAATATGTGAAAAATAAACTTCCAGAATATAGTCAGCAGTGTGCTGTTGGACCAGGAACATCTAATACCTCTGATTTCATTAAGCCATTAGATTCCCTTTGATTAAAATTAACAATTGGCGTTACACCACCTGACAATTGAAGCTTTTCATCAGAGCAGCTAGTTAAAATACCAGAGTGTTGTCTTTCTTATCACAGCCTCCATACAAAACTCATAAGAATAGAGCTTCCTCCGTCCAACAGCTGGAAAACCTCCTTTCTGAGATAAGAGAGGTTGTGTTCATCATGACATAAAGTACAATATTATGAAGGAATTTGTAGAATAATAGGATCTACAAGGAAATGCTGAGGACAATTTAGCAAATGTGTCCAGACACTGACTAATGCTTTAAGCTCCTCTTCAAAACTGGGCATTACATTCGTACAATCTACTATCTACCTTGTGCTTGGTTTTCAGTTTTGGATAATCACGCATAGCTATTCTTCTTCTCTCTCGTTTTCCTGCAACAAAAATGACATTTAACAATCAAAACTCTGGGAAAAGAATTAACTACAGTCAGGTTTTCTAAATCTCGTAATGGTTCTCAAATTTAAGGTTTCTTATTAGCAGAAGTAGAAATAACAACCTGCTAGGCATCAGACACAATTTTAAGCGGTTTGTTTATACTGACTCACTCTAACTTCACAACAAACTTGAGAAATAGTTTACTATGATTATCCCCACTTTACAGATTAGTACACTAAACCATAGAAAAACTTGCAGAAGATCATATAGCTAAATAAACCTTCCCATCTGGCCAGATTTTCTGCATACAATGCACAGTTTACTAGAATGCACATTCCTTTTTTTTTTCACCTCTGATGTGTAGCAATCAAGGAATCAACTCTGGACAAAGCTAAATTTCCTTTCTTGAGGTTAGATGAAGTGGTTTCTGATCTGTTGTTCTAGCTAGAAACAATTTCCAGTTGTTGCTTTTAAAAGTGGCTCCAATATACACACCCCACCAGTAAGAGCAAATATATATATATATATATTTTTCAAGGATATATATATCCTTGAAAATGTATGTGCAAACCCAATACTTCTGTACATTCAATGGTGTTTTAAATGAACTAAGAGAACTGTTGTTTAAGCTACTTTTCAAAGTATATTTCAGAAAAATTCCCACAACTAAGGCTTGTTTAAAGTCTGTCACCTTGCAAATAATTTTTTCCTCTTCTTGAGTAAAAGGGAAAGAAATAAGGAAAATAGGAATAATAGTTGGAATGCCAAAGGGTTTTTTGGCCAAATTATACAAAGAAAATATTTAAAAATTATTGTTCTAGGCATCTACCCAAAAGAACTGAAACCAAACTACCAGACTATTGCATGTGTGTCTATGTTTATAGCTGTACAATTCACAATTGTCAAACTTTGGAACCAGCCAAGGTGTCCATCAACAGATGAATGGATTACAAGACTATGGGATATGTACACAATGGAATTTTACACAGCCATAAAGAACAAAATTACATCATTTGCAGGGAAATGGAGGGAATTGGAGAACATTATGCTAAGTGAGATTAGTCAGTCACAAAGAGTGAAAAGTTGGATGTTCTCCCTAATATGTGGAAGCTAGGGAGAATGGGACTTAGAAGGAACTCCAGACAAAGAAGGAGAAAACTTTAGTTGAGCAAAGAAGATGACCTGAGGGAGATGGGAGGGGGGAAGAGGGAAATACACTAACACACAAGATGTATATACACAAACTAATCAGAGTCAATCACTATGAAAAGGAGGGCAGGGGAGGGAGTAGGGTGGGAACTGAGGGAGGGCTAAATGAGCAATGTGTGCCTGCATGCTTCTGCTACCCTGACACTTATCAAATTGTATGATTACAATACACCAACAAATGAATATTTAAAAAATCCTCAATAAGACCAAAAAAAGAAAGAAAATATAAACATATTAAAGGACACAATCAACAAATAAATGGATAGGTATCCAATGTTAAAAATTTATTGTTTAATAAACATATGACCACAAAGATAATAAATTATTATAAACTCCTGAATGTAGAGAATTTTGTGGTTTTCAAAAGTTTTCTCCAATCCATTTGTTATTTAATGCATAAAATGATGAAGAAAATCGGAGAATAATTATAATTACATTCCTTATGGACAACTGTTTGGCTATCAGCTCTTGAAGGAGAGGAATAGAATGGTTCGTTCAATACCTCACATCTTAACATAATACTGGGAACATAGTAGACACTCAATAAGTAAGTGCTAGATAAATAAATGAGTCAATCAACTAATGAGTTAATTCATGAAGATTAACTCAAGGTCAAGATTTTGATCTCTGACCAAAGGGCCAAGGTGCGAAGCCCAGATCTGCCACTTAACAGTTTTGTTGCTTTGGGCAAGTTTTTAAAAACATTTCTGAGTCATGGTTTCCTCACATAAACATGAGGATAATAAGAGTGTCCACCTTGCTTTGAAATACACAGATGCAATCAGCTGCCACATGTAACATGCACAGATGGAGCCTGGCATATAGTAAATGCTCAATTTGTATTTGGTGAACAATTAGGTAATATAAAATTAAGTGAACTAAGACTCAAAACAAGTCTCTACCTCTGCCAGCAGGCTCCTTCTGTTAAAGTTTACCTAAAGGCCCTTTAAATCTGTGAAAACCACCCTGAGGGCATTTGCTTAAAGCCTCAAGCTAGAGTAGTTTTGATTTGCATCTCCCTGATTGCTAATGATGTTGAACATTTTTTCATGTATCTATTGGCCATTTGTATCTCTTCTTTCGTGAAGTGTCTATTCATTTCAGCTGCCCACTTCTTGATCGGATTATTTGTTTTCTTAGTGTAGAGCCTTTTAAGTTCTTTGTATACCCTAGATATTAGACCTCTGTCAGAG
>PVJS01061753.1:0-10906 GCA_004027185.1 Glis glis | reverse complement strand
CCAGGCGTGGTGGCGCACGCTTGTAATCCCAGTACTTGGGAGGCTGAGACAGGAGGATTGCAGGTTCGCAGTCAGCCTCAGCTACTTAGTGAGGCCCTCTGCAACTTAGTGAGACCCTGTTTCAAAGTAAAGAATAAAAAATAGGGCTGGGGGTGTAGCCTGGAGGTAGAACGCCCCTGGGTTCAATCCCCAGTACCACTAAATAAATAAATAAATAAAACACGAGAAAGCAAAATAGAACCTGGCCATCTAACTTGAGGACCCATCCTCTTAAACCACTCAGCTATGGAGATAGCAAATGTCTTGTTTCCACTTCAACAAAGAAAACAGTGGAGGGATATGATTATATGATTATAATCATTAAAGAAATTTAAGAGCCAGAACAACCAAAGGCAATGTATAGGTCTTATTGGCGGCCTTATTTAACTAACTAAAAAATATAATAATAATGAGGGACGGGGGTGTAGCTCAGTGGTAGAGCTCGTGCTTAGTGTGTGAGGGGTTCAATCCCCAGCACCAGAACAACAGAAGCAAAAATAAAACTGAGGAATTTCAACGCTGATGGCATTTCGATTGATATTGAGGAATTCTTGATTTTAGATTATATTAGTTGTACTATGATTATGTTTTGTGAAAAGCCCTTATATTTCAGAGATACACACTGAGATAATTCTGACGTGTTTATAGATAAAATGATAGAATTCTGGGATTTGCTTCAAAATTGCAAGAATATGAGTGTAGAGATGAAACAAGATTGGCCATGGGGCTGAGCATGGTGGTGCATGCCTGTCATCCCTGCTACTCAAGAGGCTGAGGCAGGAGGATTGCAGGTTGGAGGTCAGCCTCAGCAATTTAGTGAGATCCTGTCTCAAAGCAAATAATAAAAAAGGCCTGGGGATACAGCTCAGTGGTAGAGTGTACCTGGTAAAACCCTCAGTACCCAGGGGGAAAAAAGACTGGCCGTTGTTGAAAGTGATTGATGGTTACTTGGTTTCACTACACTACCTCCTGTATATATGTTTGAACATTTTGTTAGGCAAGATTTTGTTTAAAAAGAAAAAAGAGTGGAAGCTAGGGAGAATGGGACTTAGAAGGAACTCCAGACAAAGAAGGAGAAAACTTTAGTTGAGCAAAGAAGGTGACCTAACTGAGGGAGATGGGAGGGGGGAAGAGGGAAATACACTAATGCACATGATGCATATAAACAAACTTATCAGAGTCGATCACTATGCTGACCAGGGAAAGGAGGGAAGGGGGAGAGAATGGGGTGGGATTTGAGGGAGGGCTAAATGAGCAACGTGTGCATGCATGCTGCTGATACCCTCACACTTACCAAAATGTATAACTACAATGCACCAATAAATGTAATTAAAAAAGACTACATAAGAGAAAAAAATTAAAAAAAAAGAAAAAGAAAAAAGAAGCTGGGCATGCCTGTAATCTCAGTACTTGTGAGGCTGAAAAGGGAGGATCTCAGGTTGGAGGACAGCCTCAGCAAGTAGTGAGACTCTCATCAACCTAGCAAAACCCTGTTTCGAAATAAAAAATTAAAAAAATCATCAACCTAGTGAGACCCTGTTTCAAAATAAAAATAAAATAGGACTGGGGGTGTGGCTTGGAGGTAGAATGCCCCTGGGCTCAATCCCCAGTACCACAAAAATAAATTGAATAAATAAATAAATAAATAAGGCAGGGGGTAGCTCAGAGGTAGAACGCCCCTGGGTTCAATCCCCAGTACAACGAAAAGAAAAAAAGAAAGAAAGAAGGAAGGAAGGGAGGGAGGGAGGGAGGGAGGGAGGGAGGGAGGGAAGGAGAAGGAAGGAAAGAAAATAGAAGAGTGGAGGAGGAAGAGGAGGAGGAGGAGATGACAATGAGGACCAGTATTTGGAGCGTGAGCAAAGGAATCGATTCCCATGGCTTCGTGTTTTTAAATCTGTATTTCCTTTGAGAGAGACAGAGAAGCACATGAACCAGGCACTCGAGGAAGGAGGGAACACAAGGGGGGGGGGCTTGGCTTTTATTCCCCCCATCCCCGATCCACCCAAGTTGTCTGGCAAAGGTCACCATGGCCCCCACTCGCCACCACACGCAGCACGTGGCTTGCAGTCCCTCTTACTTCACTTCTTGGTGGCCTGAGACTCTGGGGCCAGCCCTCCCGCTTGCAGGCAGCCCTGCCGTCCCTGCCTCCCTCCGTGGACTCTTCCCGTGGCTGACTCTCCAGCCCCCCACCCCGTTCTGCCCTCAGCCTCCGTGCTCCCCACACCCTCTTCCCAAATGGGTTTGTCCTCTGCCAGTGGTTTAAGTTGCTGCCAGGGCTGTCTTTTTAAAAATGTAATTCTGAGCCGGGCGTGGTGGTGCACGCTTATAATCCCAGTACTTGGGAGGCTGAGACCAGAGGATCCGGGTTCGCAGCCAGCCTCAGCTACTTAGTGAGGCCCTCCGCAACTTAGACCCTGTTTCAAAATGAATAAAAAATAGGGCTGGGGGTGTAGGTCAGAGGTAGAATGCCCCTGGGCCCAGTACCGCAAAAAAAAAAGTAATTTTGTACAACCGATTCCTTTGTTTAAACTCAGTTATAGCTTCCCATCACCCAAGTGACAACGGTCCACCGCTTCCTGGAGCTCGGAGTAGCTCTGCAGCTTTGCCCCTCTGTCTCCTTTCTCCCTTCCCTCTCTTGTCTGCCGTCCTCCCCTTCCCTGCACAGCCTCCACATCAGCTAGTTACACTATCAATGTTCCTGGAATGTGCCACGCTGTTCCTTCCTCCCATACCTTTGACTCCGTCTGGAATACCCGCCCACACATCTCCCTACCTGGAAAAACCTACTCAGCCTTTAGGGCTCTGCTCCAAGGCCACCCACCTGCAAAGCCTTTCTGTAGCTCCCTTTGGCCGTCACTTGTTCATTCATTCTCTTGTTCATTTGAAAATTATTTACATGTAAGGCCCTGGGCTAAGGCTGAGCACCATGGGCAAGAACCACTCAGCTCACACTGTGCATCACAGCTGCTGTCTTGCCGAGGGTCTCGACTTGCTCAGAGCCCTGTCCCTTGGGCCAGCTATGCCATGGAGTCATCTTTGTACCCCAGTGAGACTCAGCATCATGGCGCATTTGTTTAGTTAAATTGAAGGAGAATATTTATTGAGAAAAAAATTGTGTTTGGTCATTCAAACATCCTTGATAATCTGTCTATGTGGTAAGGTTTAGGTTCGGGGTGGAGGGAATAGGACTCATTTTCTGGGGGGTTAAAGAGAACCTAGGAATTGGCAGAGTTGTAGGTCACTTGTTTGAGAAATGTTATCAGTACACTGAGGCAGGGAACAGCAAGGGTGGGTGATGGGGGAGCTCAAAGATGTTTTTTCTTTTTGGTACTGGATATTAAACCCAGGGTCATTCTACCCCCAAGCTATACCCTCAGTACTATTTTATTTTAATTAATTAATTAGTTAATTAATTAATTTTTATGGTGCTGGGGATTGAACCTAGGGGCATTCTACCTCTGAGCTTCACCCCTAGCACTATTTTATTTTTTTATTTTGAAACAGGGTCTCTCTAAGTTGCTTAGGGCCTCGCCAAGTTGCTGAGGCTAGCCTTGAACCTGCAATCCTCCTGTCTCGGCCTCCCAAGTACTGGGATTACAGGTGTGTGCCACCACGCCTGGCTAGCTCAGAGTATTTTGGGGGGGGTGGGGGTACTGGGGATGGAACCCAGGGGCCTTCTACCTCTGGGCTCCATCTTTAGATCTATTTTGTTTTGTATTTGGAAACAGGTTCTGGCTAAGTTGTTGAGAGCCTCAGTAAATTGCCGAGGCTGGTTCTGAACTTGCGATCCTCCTGTCTCAGTCTCCCAAGTATCGGGATTACTGGCGTGTGCTACCAGGCCTAGCTCTAGCTCAGAGTATTTAAAAAGACAAAGGAGAGGAGCCAGTGGAAACAGACTCAAGATGCTGCTGAGGGAAGACAGAGTTCCAGAAGTAGATGACAAAGAGGACTGACTTTTTTCCTAGGGGTGGAGGGCAGGTGGGCCTTGTACAGGCCCGGAGACAACCCTATGATGGAAGGGAGGAGAGAGGGTGGAGTAGCAGTACCTCACCCCCCTTAGAATGGCTATTATCAGACAGGCAAAAATAACAAATGCTGAGAAGGATGTGGAAAAGGGGGAACACTCCTGCACGGTTGGTGGGAATATCAATTAGTATAGCCATTATGGAAAACAGTATGGCAGTTCTGAACTCCAAAGACTGAAAATAAAATGACCATATGATCCAGAAAAACCAGTACTGGGTATATATCCAAAGGAAGTGGGGAAAAAAAAAGAAAAGAAAAAGAAAGAAAGACAAGAAAAAGTGAAAAAGAAAAAAACTCAAAGCAGGTGTGGTGGCGCACACCCGTAATCCCAGTATTTAGGAGGCTGAGATAGGAGGATCGCAGATTTGAAGCCAGACTCAGCAACTTACTGAGGTTGTCAGCAACTTAGCAAGACCCTGTTCCCAAATAAAAAATAAAATAGGGCTGGGGGTGTAGGTCAAAGGTAGAATGCCCCTGGGTTCAATCCCCAGCACCACAGAAACAAAACAAAACAAAAAAGAAAAAGAAAAAAGCTAGACATGGTACATGCCTGTAATCCCAGGACTTGGACTTGGGAGGCCAAGACAGGCGGATTGCAGGTTCGAAGCCAGCCTCAGAAATTTAGTGAGGCTCTCAGCAACTTAGCAAGGGCCCTGTTTCCAAATAAAAAATAAAATAAGGCTGGGAGTGTAGCTTGGAGGTAGAATGCCCCTGGGTTCAATCCCCAGCACTACAAAAAAAGAAAAAGAAAGAAAGAAACAGAGTTGCTGGGCATGGTGGCCCATGCCTCCTAGTACTGGGGAGGCTAAGCCATGAGGATTGCAGGTTCAAGGCTAGCCTCAGCAGCTTAGTGAGACCTTATTTCAAAATAAAAAATAAAATAAGGCTAGGGTGTAGCTCAGAGGTAGAATGACTCTGGGTTCAATCCCCAGTACAAAAATAAATAAATAAATAAGAGAAAAGTGTTCCAGTGGTTTTCCTACACATTAGAATTACCTAGAACTTGTCAAAACAGCAGATGTAGGTCTTCCTCCCTGATCTGATTTAATTGCACCTGGGCAAGAACCTTGGCATCTGGATAGTTCGAGTTCCTCAGATTCTAACGTGTAGTCAGAATGGAGAACCCAGGTCTGCTGATTCCAAAGCCCATACTTTTTCTTTTAACACTGTCGTTCTCAAAGTGGGGTCCCCGGAGCAGTGGCATCATTTTAAAGTGGGATTCTTCTACTATAAAAAGTGTGCCTACTAAGTCAGAAAGCCTGGGATGGGCCCAACAGTCTGGTTTAATGAGCCCTCCAGCCGGGCGTGGTGGCACACACCTGTAATTCTAGTACTTGGGAGGCTGAGACAGGAGGATCGCAGGGTCAAGGATAACCTCGGCAACCTAGCGAGACCCTGTTTCAAAAACAAAATATAAGCCTGACATGGTGGCGCACGCTTGTAATCCCAGTACTTGGGAGGCTGAGGCAGGGGGATCGCAGGTTTGTGGCCAGCCTCAGCTACTCAGTGAGGCCCTCCGCAACTTAGTGAGACCCTGTTTCAAAATAAAGAATAAAAAATAGGGCTGGGGGTGTACCTTGGAGGTAGAATACCCCTGGGTTCAATTCCCAGTACCACATGCACACACACACACACACACACACACACACACACAGCAAAAAACCAAGCCCTCTGGATGGTTCAGGTGTGAGAGCCACTGTTCTATATGTCTTGCTGTTCAGTGTGATCCACAAATCTGTGGTATTAACATCAGGATGTTAGAAATGCAGAACCTCAGGCCCCACCCCGGATCTGAGCAATCAGAATTTGTGTTTGGCAAGATTCCAAGGTGCTTCACATGTGTATTAAAGTGTGAGACGCCTCTCCTTAGACCGGTGGCACAGAACACTTGCACCCACATACCATTGGTCAAAACAGTTAGAGGACCAAGTTTGCCATGGATGAATGGGGTGAACACTTCTAACCAATCCTCCAGTAGCAAGAGACCTCCAAGCTACACCCCAGCCCTTCTTATTTTTGGTTTGAAACAGGGTCTCCCTAGGTTGCTGAGAGTCTCACTAGGTTGCTGAGGCTGTCCTTGAACTTACGATCTTTCTATCTCAGTCTCCCAAGTACCAGGATTACAGGTGTGCACCACCACGCCCAGTTGGATATTTTAAATAATAGTACTCTACTACAGAAAGCAGTGGGGAAACCTCACAGCTCCCAGGAGGGCTTAGGAAGAAAACAAATGGAAGAACTCCAAGCCGGCAGAGCCAATAGCCATGAAGGACAACAGCCTGAGGACCCCTCTCCCCCCAGGAGCAGGACTAAGACCTGATCAAGAAGCATTCTGCATCCCCAGGATAAGGGATCCTTTGTAATGTCCGCCCAGTGGAATTTCAGGATTTCTGCTGACCAATGACTACACTGTCTCCCATTCTTTCCTTTTTTTTTTTTTGTACTAAGAATTGCACCCAAGGGCATTCTATCTCTGAAGCTATACCCCCAGCCCTTAAAAAAAAAGATTCTTTTTTTTTTTAATTTTGAAACAGGGTCTTCCTAAGTTGCTACAAGTCTCGCTAAGTTGCAGAAGCTGGCCCTGAACTTGTGATCCTTCTGCCTCAGCCTCCAAGGTAGCTAGGATTACAGGCATGCAACACCATGCCTAGCTAAGTTTGCTCTTTTGTGCATAGATGATATGATTGAAAGTAAAAGAAAGAAAAGAAAAGGCATGGCAGTGGTGCTTTCCAAAAATGGACACAACAGTATCTCCTGTCCACGTGTTCTTCTAGAAACTTGCCCACTCCCCCATGGCCTGAATCCAGACAAACTATGTGACTGCCTTGCCCAGTACAGCACAGTGCTCTGTGATGCTCCATGACTTCTGAGGTTCCATCATAAAGATGCTACGCGCCGGGCGTGGTGGCACACGCTTGTAATCCCAGTACTTGGGAGGCGGAGACAGGAGGATCCAGGTTCGCGGCCAGCCTCATCTACTTAGTGAGGCCCTCTGCAACTTCGTGAGACCCAGTTTCAAAATAAAGTATAAAAAATAGGGCCGGGAATGTAGCTCGGAGGTAGAACGCCCCTGGGTTCAATCCCCGGTACTGCAAAAAAATAAATAAATAAAGATGCTATCACCTGGGACACTTGGATCCCAGCTCCCAGCCAGCCCAAGAGACTAGCCCACGTGGAGAGACCGCATGCAGGGAGCATGAGGAGGTGTCTGGGCTGAAGGCCCAGCTGAGCGCCAGCCAAACCACTAGACATGTGGGTGAAGACGCCCCCAGATGCCAGCATCCCCCACTGTTGAGTCACTCTCAGCTTTCAAGCCTTTCCAGCTGAGGTCCCAGACACCAGAGAGCAAGGACCAGCCTCCTGTCTCATGTCCTGACCCAAGAGTCCATCAGCATAAGGAAAGGGTTGTTTTATGCCTTAAGTGTTGGGGCAGCCTGTTATGCAGATAACTTACACTGTAAACACACACAAACGCACACAGATGCTCCTTATGTTATAACAAACTTATCATAAACCAAAAATATCATAAGTAAAAATATATTTAATATTCTGCTAGGCCAGGCGTGGTGGAGCACGCCTGTAATCCCAGTACTTGGGAGGTTGAGATAGGAGGATCCCAGGTTTGAAGCCAGCCTCAGCAACTTAGGCCCTCAGCAACTTAGGGAGACCCTGTATCCAAATTAAAAAATAAAATAGGGCTGGGGGTGTAGCTCACAGGTAGAATGCCTCTGGGTTCAATACCTAGTACCACCAAAAGAAAAAAAAACTCTGCTAAACCCATCATAAAGTCAGACAATCGTAAGTTGATGCATCTCAAGTCAGGGACTGTATACACACACACACACACACACACACACACACACACACACACAGTTTTTTTTTTTTTTGGTATGTGTGTGTGGTACTAGGAATTGAACTCAGAGGCATTCTATCTCCGAGCTACATCCCTAGACCGATTTTATTTCTTATTTGGAAACAGGGTCTCACTAGGTTGCTGAGAGCCTCACTAAATTGCTGCGGCTGTCCTCGAACCTGCGATCCTTCTGTCTCAGCCTCCCAAGTACTGGGATTACAAGCATGCACCACCACACCCAGCCACACAGAATTTATATGTGCATGCATGTGTATAAAAACTCCTCCCTGGAATTTTATGCATTGGATGGTAGGCTGCCCACAGAATGCTCAGCAGAGGCCCTGAAAAGAGAGGTCCAGCTGCAGAAGAAAACAGTACAAATCCATGAAATCTAGGGCTGTGGCCTTTGAGAAAGGAAGGGGGTGGTTACTTGGTATTTGTGGGTAGAAAATCCCACTGGACTGTTTTTCTCATACACTCACTTATTCATTCATTTATTGAAGAATCAATCGCTTATCAAACATTTGCTGATCACCTACCAAGTGCTAGGCTGTGAGTGTAGATCCCAACATGTCATGGTCCTTACCTCAGAATTTGGCTCCTTAGAGCCCAGAGGGGGAAGATGGACGAGTGAGGGGAATTCACCCTGAGTGGCGTTAGGATAGGCGTTAGGGTGCTGTGGAACCCCAGTCATTTCCAGCCTCCACTCTTGGCCCTAGGGAATCAGGAACAGAAACTGGGCATGGTGGTGCATGCTTTTAATCCCAGTACTTGAGAGACTGAGACAGGAGGATTGGGGGTTCAGGGCCAGCTGCAGCAATGTAGAGAGACCCTCAGCAATTTAGCTATACCCTATTTCAAAATAAAAAAATAAAAAGGGCTGAGGGTGTAGCTCAGAGGTAGAATGCCCCTGGGTTCAACCCCCAGTGCCAAAAAAAAAAAAAAAAGAATCAGAACAATCATAAATCTCAGAACCTTTTTGTTTATTTGGACCCTAAGTTCCCTAAACACGATGACTTCACAAGAATCCAGCCACATTTTCCAGCTGGAGGAGGGATGACTAAGGTGGCTGGGTGACTTGGCTCAGGGGCTCAGCCAAGGACAGGAAGGGAACTGCCTTAGCACAGGCTGGCTCAGCCACTCTGCTGGCCAGAGCTCTCAGCCCTGCCACCACGGGGCCCCTTTCACTGGAAAGGTAACTTGCGGGCACATGTTTGCACCTCTAGATTAGAAAAGCTTTGGCTGAAGTCAGACGTCCTGCTCCTCCTATTTGCTTGTCTAAGCAGAGAGCCATCTGCCTGTCCCCAGAAGGAGATAAGATAGGAGAGTGACTTGGTGGCAAGGGTCCACAGGATAGTGTGTTGTGTGTCCCACAAAAGTCAATGTTCAAGTCCTAACCCCTGGTACCTAGAAACATGACCTTATTGGAAATAGAGTCTTTGCAATTATAATCAAGTTAAGATGAAGTCATATGGGGTCAGGGTGGGCCCTAAATCCAATGGCTAGTATCTTTATAAGAAATAGGAGAAGGGCCGGGCATGGTGGCACATGCTTGTAATCCCAGTACTTTGGGAGGCAGAGACCGGAGGATCCAGGTTCACGGCCAGCCTCAGCTCGCTCTCTCTCTCTCTCTCTCTGTCTACTTAGTGAGGCCCTCTGCAACTTCGTGAGACCCAGTTTCAAAATAAAGTATAAAAAATAGGGCCAGGGGTGTAGCGTGGAGGTAGAACGCCCCTGGGTTCAATCCCCGGTACAGAAAAAAAAAAAAAAAGGAAAAAGGAAAAAGAAATAGGAGAAGCCGGGTGTGGTGGCACACACTTGTAATCCCAGTACTTGGGAGGCTGAGATAGGAGGATAGCAGATTCAAAGCCAGTTGCTCAGCCTCAGCAATTTAGTGAGTCTGTCAGCAACTTAGCGAGACCCTGTTTCCAAATAAAAAATAAAATAGGGCTAGGGTGTAGCCTGGAGGTAGAAAGCCCCTGGGTTCCATCCCTAGTATCACACACACAAAAAAAAGGAAGAAAGAAAGAAAGAAAGAAAGAAAGAAAGGAAGGAAGGAAGGAAGGAAGGAAGGAAGGAAGGAAGGGGAAAAGAAAAAAAGAAAAAGAAAAAGAAAAAGAAAAAGAAAAAGGAGAGGGAGATTTGGATACAGAAAGATGGAGTCACAGGGAAGAAGTCCATGTGATGACAGAGGCAGAGATTGGAGTGATGCATCTACAAACCACGGATGCTGAGGATCGCCAACAACTATGAAAAGGGAGGAGAGAGGCATGCGTTAGTCAGCTTTCTGTCACTATAACAAGATACCTGGAATAAACAATTTATAAAGAAAAAAGTTGAAGCCGGGCGTGGTGGCGCACACTTGTAATCCCAGTACTTGGGAGGCTGAGACCGGAGGATCCGGGTTCGAGGCCAGCCTCAGTGAGGCCCTCCGCAACTTAGTGAGACCCTGTTTCAAAATAAAGAATTAAAAAAATAGGGCTGGGGGTGTAGCCTGGAGGTAGAATGCCCCTGGGTTCAATCCCAGTACCACAAAAAAAAAAAAAAGAAAAAAGTTGTATCCAGGCATGGTGGTATATATGCCCATAATCCCAGTGCTTGGGAGGCTGAAGCAAGAGGATCACAGGTTCATGGCCGGCCTTAGCAAGTAATGTGACTCTTAGCAACCTAGTGAGACCCTGTTTCAAAATTTAAAAAAAAAATTTAAAAAGGGCTGGGGGTGTATCCCCTGGGTTCAATCCTTAGTACCACAAAAAAAAAAAAAAAAAGAGAGAGAAAGAAAAGAAAAAAGTTGCCGGGCGTGGTGGTGCATGCTTGTAATCCCAGTACTTTGGGAGGCAGAGACCGGAGGATCCAGGTTCGTGGCCAGCCTCAGCTCTCTCTCTCTCCCTGTCTCTCTCTCTCTACTTAGTGAGGCCCTCCGCAACTTCGTGAGACCCGGTTTCAAAATAAAGTATAAAAAATAGGGCCGGGAGCATAGCGCAGAGG
>PVJS01061752.1:0-10908 GCA_004027185.1 Glis glis | reverse complement strand
TTTTTTTTTTTTGCAAAACCAGGGATAGAAAACAGGGGCGTTCTACCTCCGCGCTACGCCCCCGGCCCTATTTTTTATACTTCATTTTGAAACCGGGTCTCACCAAGTTGCGGAGGGCCGCACTAAGTAGAGAGAGAGAGAGAGAGAGAGAGAGAGAGAAACGGAGAGAGAGAGAGAGAGCTGAGGCTAGCCGCGAACCCACATCCTCCGGTCTCCGCCTCCCAAAGTACTGGGATTACAAGTGTGTGCCACCACGCCCGGCTTCATTTTTCCTTCATGTAAATTTTTTGAGTATTTTACATGGTTTGATAGGCTAAATGCATATGCATCTTTAAAATACTATTGTAGCTTTATTCATACATTATTTGTTTTATGTAAATAATTTTATCTCCAGTTGTAGCCAAAACTGAGAACAAATGACATACAACTAAAAGCATATGGGTATTTGTATATAGCATAATGAACTGAAGAACGTAAAGCTGCTCAGGTTCATGTCCTTCCAAACTCACAGTTATATAGTTCTCTAGGAGCTTATGACTCTATAATAATCATTTAATACTAATAATCTAATAATAATCATTTAATACTAAATAATCATTTAAATAAATATATCGATATGATTTCTTCCTCATTTGTTGATGAGGCGAAAAAGGAGTTTCTAACTCACATTCAGATGTAAAAAACATTATGTGAAGATTAGAACACTTTGAAGAAGCCTCTTTTATGGTAAAATAGAATATCAGGAATGTACTTCAATTTCCAATGGGACCTGAGAAAAGGCAGATATAATTCCCTCAAAAAGTACAAAGTTTAAAAAAATACAACTGCTAGCATTTATTATTTTTTTCAGCCGGTATCAGAAAGTCAAGGTTCATATGTTTTCTCTCATATATGGGAGCTAGAGATAAAATAGGAAAGAAAAGGGACTCCATGATAATAAAGACTGAGACCAGTAGAATAGTGGAAGGGAATCTGGGGAGGAAAGAGGAGCAGGAGATAAAGAGGCTTGAGAAAATAAAACAGACTAAATAACATGATGTTCATCGATGAAGGTATCTCTAGCAACCTTACAGCAAGTATAGGGAAGGAGGAAGGGGGTAGCTGGATGGGTTAGGAGAAAACCACTCCAAAAGGTGCTGTGTGCATTTATGAATGTATCACGTTGACTCTCAAAATGATGTGTAATTATATTGCAACAATAAGATTCTAAGAACAAAGCCTCGCTACACAGTAAAGAGAGTAAAACATGAAATCGCAATCTCGTTCTTTCCATAGAACTCTAAAGCTACTGAGATGAAGCTCATCCATCTTTTCTGACCTAACAAGAAAGAGATACCAAGTGTGATATTTTTGGTTTTTTACTTTTCATAATTGTAAAACAAAACAAATAGACAAATTACAAGATTTTTATTGCTTTTTAATGCATTTGCTGAAGATATTTTTCTAATATTACATCTACTGGTACATATTTTCATATTTCTAATGTAAGAAAGATAATACTCATGGAAACAGGGCAGGGAAATAGAAGATCACAACCTTATAAGCAATATTTTTAATGATTTAAGTACAAAGTACATGTAATCATTTTATATTTAATTTTTTTTTTTTTTTGCGGTACCGGGGATTGAACGCAGGGGCGTTCTACCTCCGCGCTACACCCCCGGCCTTATTTTTTTTATACTTTATTTTGAAACCGGGTCTCACGAAGTTGCAGAGGGCCTCACTAAGGGGAGAGAGAGAGAGAGAGAGACAGGGAGAGAGAGAGAGAGAGAGCTGAGGCTGGCCGCGAACCCGGATCCTCCAGTCTCCGCCTCCCAAAGTACTGGGATTACAAGCGTGCGCCACCACGCCCGGCCATCATTTTATATTTAATGTAAAAATTATCTCTTTTCTATTTTTTCTTACAGCTCACTCAGTTATAAGCAAAAATAATTTTAATAATAAGAGTTTGTCTTCTTTTTAAAAAATCATTATAGCTTATTGCTTTTAAAGTCAATGATAATTATCTTTCATTAATATATGTTCCAAATCTGGTATGTTTTTAATCTTTAGAACATTTTACATTTTCTTATATTTGGTTATATACATGTTTATCTCCTTTATATGCTGTGTCATAATTTAAAGAATTAATTTTGCCATCGATGCACAAAAGTGTTTCAAGTCTTATCCTGTAACACATGTGCATCTCCTCAATGGTATATGTTTTCTTTTGTCCCTCTTGTATTGTATAACACAGTATTCTTCAACCTTTTATTAAAATCTTTAATCTATCCCTTTAACCAAAGAGGAGTTTTTGTGAACTTCCATCATGTAAAATAAATGGTAATGACCCCTTTCTCCCAGTTTGCACATATTTCCTCCTACTCCCCTAAAACCTTGCATGATGAAATGAATTTGACTTTTTTCTAACACATTTGTATCCCTAAATGATGATGAAAATGTCTTTGGAGAAGGATGAATATTTCAAGAAAATGTACGTCCATAATAATTTATATTAAATATTATTGGAGTATTTATGAAAATAGAAGATAAGTAATCCAAAACAAAAGCTCACTGATTGCCCAAATTTTGTCCTGGAGTGTGTAGGGTGTGGGGAAAGATTGGAAGTTTCATGGACTCACCCTACACGACCTGTTCCTCTCTGTGTGTCATGATAAACCTGACACGGTATGTACATATGTAAAATAAATGGTTTTCAGGTAAGATACTGTCACAAAAAAAGAAAAGA
This sequence comes from Glis glis, assembly GCA_004027185.1. Classification (NCBI taxonomy): domain Eukaryota; kingdom Metazoa; phylum Chordata; class Mammalia; order Rodentia; family Gliridae; genus Glis; species Glis glis. The sequence continues at coordinate 8,180 of PVJS01061752.1, read as the reverse complement.
CAGAGGTGAACTGGCACATATATGATTGTATCACTTTGAATCTTGTGATGGACCGATGCCGTGTGTGTTGCTTGCTGAAGTCCCTTGCATGAACGACTCTGGGTTCAAAGTTATTATTTTTAATATCGTGATCGACCGAGGAGGAGCCAGGCAATTCTCCTGACCTCCTGTGGCCAATGTCCTTTTTTTATTAAGGGTTTAAACAAAGCAAACAGCAAGGGGGTCATGAGTTTAATCTGGGGTTACAGGCTAAGTTTTAGGAAAAGGCAGTCGGGAGCTAGGTTTAGGGTGTGGCAGCCATGAGTTAAGTCTAGGGAGGGGCAAGGTAAACATTTCAGGGAGAAAAGAAGGTCATCAAAGTCCACCTTAAGGTCCCATCCAGTCCAAGGAAGCTTGTCTGCGTGCTGACAGTTTCCACTCAGCATGTACTGTGTACCTAGCTGAGCTAGTCCGAAATGGTGACCTCATTGAGTGGGCTAAGATGGCCCCCAAAAGAATCTCACTACAATGTACAATTACATTGCACCAATAAAATTCTTAAAAAAGGTAAATGACACTTTAAAAATGAATAAGACAAAAAAACAGTATGTTTTTGGCATTTAGAATTATTTCTAGGTAATATAGGCACATTGAATCATTTCATCTTCACAAATCTTTCCCAACACAACTTGCAAAGAAATCTTGGTATTCAATATGAGGATAAAGAGTTTTAGATAACTGTTTACCCAAAGTAACCTTTTGAGTATACCAGACATTAAGATACCCTATAGTAGCTTAATATACATATCCTTCCTGGTATACACCTCCCTTATGTACACACGATTGCCACGGTGATGATGTATTTTTCTTATTCGTATGGATACCCAAGTTTTAGCTTCACCACCCTTATGGGTAAGGATTATTAGAGGACTATGTTTTCACATAGGTGGTTTTATACATTTTGGGGACTTATAATTAGAAAAAAAAATGTATATAACTGGAATTATGTTATAACATATTTTTAAAATAATTTACAAATTGATTGTGATCACAACTAACTTGAAAACTCTAAGAAGTTCTACAATAATCATCATAGAATTTTAACATGAATTTTACAATTTTTTGCTTTATTTATCCATAGCTATATATCCACAAACCTCTCAATCCATTTATCATCTTCCTATTTATGTATTTCCTCAGGGTTCCTTAAACCTAGTATTGTTGATATTCTGCACTGGATATTGTTCAGGGATGGGTATCTGACATGTTGGATAGAGTAAGACATTTATAGCTTTTCTTTTATTCATTTTTCCTTTCTTTTCTCTTTTTTTTGTGGTAGTGGGGATTGAACTCAGAGGTATTCTACCTCTAAGCTACACCCTCCCAGCCATTTTTATTTTTTTGGTTTGATACAGGGTCTTGCTAGGTTGCTGAGAGTCTTGCTACTTGTTGAGGCTATCAGTGAACCTGAGATCCTCCTGTCTCAGCCTCCCAAGAATTGAGATTACAGGCATAGACCACCACACCCAATCCATTTAGCAGCTTTTCTGACCTGTAATCATTAGATGCCAGTAGCAGACCACCTTCTAGCTGTGACAAAGAAAATGTGTCCAGATATTGAAAAATGTTGTTTGATGAATGAAATTTACCCTAATTAAAACCCATGGATCTGTTCCTGTCTTTAATTTCACTTGTAAATATTTTTTTGTGAGAAATGAGTATATTTTCAAATATAAATTGTAAAGTTTGGATGCATCTTATTTGCATTAGCTTTGTGTACAGAAAAAAGCTCCCAGGTGATAATGCAGGAAAATTATTGACTGTGCTCATGTCTCTATCCAAGATAGGTTTCTTGATAAAACTGGATGGAGAAACACAACCTCACGGTGGTGAGTGAGTTCATTCTGAAGGGCATCACAGACCGCCCTGAGCTGCAGGCTCCATTATTTGGGCTGTTCCTCATCATCTACGTGATCTCAGTGCTGGGCAACCTGGGCATGATCATCCTCACCACGGTGGACTCCAGGCTGCAAACGCCCATGTACTTTTTCCTCAGACACCTGGCTCTCACTGACCTTGGTTATTCGACAACTGTTGGACCCAAAATGTTAGTAAATTTTGTTGTAGAACAAAATACAATCTCCTATTACTTTTGTGCTGTACAGCTAGCTTTCTTTCTTGTGTTCATTATTAGTGAACTTTTCATCCTGTCGGCGATGTCCTATGACCGCTACGTGGCCATCTGTAACCCCCTCATGTACACTGTCATCATGTCACAAAGAGTATGTTACATCCTGGTGGCAATCCCCTATCTCTATTGCATTTTTGTGTCTCTCCTAGTCACTATAAAAATTTTTACTTTATCCTTCTGTGGCTACAATGTCATCAGTCATTTCTACTGTGACTGTGTCCCATTGCTCTCTTTGCTCTGCTCAAATACTCATGATATTGAATTGATAATTATGTTCTTAGCAGCCTTTGATTTGATTTCCTCTCTTCTGATAGTCCTTGTGTCCTACCTGCTCATCCTCATAGCCATCCTCAGGATGAACTCTGCCGAGGGCAGGCGCAAGGCTTTCTCCACCTGCGGCTCCCACCTGACGGTGGTCACAGTGTTCTATGGGACTTTGATATTCATGTATGTGCAGCCCCAGTCCAGTCACTCTTCTGACACGGATAAAGTTGCTTCCATATTTTATACCCTGATTATTCCCATGTTGAATCCATTAATCTATAGCTTGAGGAACAAAGATGTAAAATATGCCCTACACAGGATATGGAATAACTTATGCAGTATTTTTTCTTTAAATGTCCGTACAATATGATTCTTATAAATTATGGTATGGGCATACATCTTTGCTCTGTATGCCTGCAGAAGAAATAACAAGAAAAATGGATCCAACATGTATTTATATATTGTATTATATATGCTAGATTCTTTTAAGTTCTGTACATAGATTAATGAAGAAAACAGTAACAATATGTGCCTTCTTTTAGAAATAAAATTTAAAAGTGCATAGTACATTGTCACATGAGGATAAATTTTGTTATATTGTTGATACAGTTAAAGTCAATATTTTTAAAATTGGTCACACAAACTACCAGAAACTACCAGGTAACAATATTATTGCATACTGTATGATACAGATTAGTCAAACCTCAATTATTATGACTTACCCTTAATAAGTCATCTTTATAGAAGAGCAGATATGCTATTATGGATCCCCAAAGTCAGCAATACCACCCCAGGGAGATGCTGGAAAGATACAGGGAGACAGTAGTAGCTTTGAATGCAATTGGGGATGCTGAATAAAAATAAAGGAGCAGTGGAATAGCCCAGGGAGGGCGCTGAGTAACTTTTCTTCAAAAAAGGGGAGGTTAAACCAATAAGTTTGGGGATTTTTGTCAGCTGATGGGACATAGATCAAAAATAAGCAGCAAGAGGGAGTGAGAAAGCTGAGGTAAAATAAGGAACAGTGAGAATCACAGGAAGGAATGTCAGGGGTCCCTGTGTCTTTATCACCTTCCAGAAGAAAATTCTCAGCGCCTGTCTCCTATGTGTGCTCTGTTTGTATACATGTAAATCTCTTTCTTTCTGTCCTAGCCTTCAGTCTTTCTGCTAGTATATTTTTCAAGTGATTCAATACTGGACATTCACATGGTATGATGACTTGAAGTCTTATGAATATGCTGAAATAATAATTATTCCTAACATTGGTATCCCACTCATTCCTCACCAATACCTTTATTTCCACGTATGAGTCTATAAACTGTAATTCAGTAATCCATGGATTCTGAACAGCTCATGAGTTTGTCTCAATCATCCCATTTTCTTGACACTCATGGAAATATTAATTAAGGTACATTTTAGAAGGTCTTTATAGAAGTGCTAAAGTTTGTGTTTTTGTACCAGTTTTAATCGCAATACCTGCCTATTCTATTTTATAGATTGTCTTTTATTATTTATTTATCTGAAAAAAAGTAATTACCTATATTGAAAAATTTATGTGCCAGTTTTGTTTCACATCTTTGGGTACAGGACTATTCAATGAAGAATTCATTTTGTTGCCTCTTTTTCACTATGTTGACATTTCTAAATTTTGATCAATAGTGAAGATGCGCACGTTTTATTGACTTTCATCATTTTACTGTATTAGTTGATTTTTCAACTTCTGAGAAGCAAAAGAAAATAATCACATAGATTGCAAAGTATCATATTTCTTTTCTGGACTTTGCAGGTATTCATTGGTGGTGATAAAACCTTACTATTTCAAGTGAGGTATGACATTGTAGGCAAGCGTACAGTTATCTTATCTTTTGGACATAGATATTCCATGTAATTTCCCACATTTTCTCAAGAAATTATGGTGGCCATTTGTTTTTTTAAATAATAATCTTGAAATTCTTAGTTAACCATTATGAAATAAAATTCTATGTGCAATCAATAAAAGTTGAACGAATATATCTTATTAAAATAAAATTTAAAAGTCCATAGTACATTGCCACATGAAGATAAAGTCTTTTCCACATTGTTGAAGTAGTTAAAATTAGTCTTTAAGATGGTCATATGAACCACATTTTTCAAGTCTCATTTAATTTAGTCATCACAACATCTCTTTGAGGTAGGTTCTACAAAAGTTTCCAATTTTCAGATAACAAAGTCATAAAGAGGGTAATAAAGTTGAAAGAGTTCTCCAGGTATTAGGTATTAGAAACAGATTTTAAAACCATGTAATCTATTTCCAGATCACATGCTCTTAACTACCCTATATTGTCCCTTATTATAATTTTTTTTTCTGTTTCGCTAATGTCACCCTGAAATTACAAAGAGTAAAACCTCACTTTGTCATATTTCAGAATAGAAGCAGAAAAAAGGCATAAGAAACAATTCTAAGAAAAATAAGTTATGGAGACCTAATATACAGCACGGTGACTACATTCATAACACTGCATTGTTTACTTGAAATTTCATGAAACAGCACAGTTTTCACACACACACACACACACACACACACACACATACACACACACACACAATTTGAGTGTTGATAGATGGGTTATTTAGATTATGGTAATAAGCACACTATATATATAAAGTCATCAGATTATATACCTTGAAAACATATAGTTTATATTCATCAATTAAATATTCAAAACAAAACAAAGAGCAGTGAATAACTAAAAGTATGGCAAACAGAAAAGATATTAAGAAAGCCATAGTAATCAATCAATTGAGTGACTCAGAAATATAAGCTAATCAGTCTATTTTGGAAGAGGGAATTTGCTCAAATATAAAGCCATTACACTGTGGATGGATGCAGGTATGAGAAGAATGCAGAAGAGAATATTTCTAAAAAACTATAGATCGGGAAGGGTGTTATCAGGGTTAACATTAAGTAGTCAGAGATGTACTGAAAAGGGAAAACGTATCATGTAGGTTTCCTCTATTTCTGTCCTATGAAGTTTAGCCACCTTTGAGAAAGGGAGCTTGCAGAGAAGAATGCTACTTTAATGGCATGGCTAACTATTTGTAGGCAGAAGTCTACCAGGGAGAGCTAAATGCTCCTCCCAGAAAAGGGGAGATCAGTGAGAGACATGGTTATTCCCCATCAATTTTTCCTTCTTTGACTCGAATCATTCTATGTGAATTTTAGACATTTGGGATATTAACTTAAAGACAATGACAACCATACTGACTCCTGATATTGTTGAGCTAATGAATTAATGAAAGGAAAGCCATAAGATTCCAATATTAGAAGAAAAAATTTAATTGATCTATATTCAGTGCGCCAGCAATTATTGAGCAGACCAGCAATATCATATATATTATATATAATATTTCTAAATGACACAATAGGAACAGAACTACATGTGAAATTATGAAGGTTTGGCACCATGTTTTTATTCTAGTCTGGGTCACTCATGCAGACTAAGATGATACAAATATTTTTTTGAAAGATATACAGTACATTGGGTATTGCCATGATTAATGTAAACATTCAAAACTGCCCACCACAGTGAAAAGGAGCAATGTACAACTATCTATTAACCTCAAGAAAATAAACTTCAGTAATTAACAAAATTTGTCATTGAAGGAGTTCCTGAAAACAATAAGAAAGGAATTACTCATTGAGGAACTTCAGTATGGAAGTAGCACTATCTCCAGACTAAGAAATCCTCTTTGACATTACTTGATCCAGAAAAATCTTTTATTCTCAACCATCAAATTTATCTTCACATAATTTTTTAATTAAGGAAATATACCACCTGGGAAGAGAAGGGTGGGGCAATGACAATTTAGTAAATCTCTGGATTCCTGAAAAAGAGTAAACCACTGGAGAATTGAATGGGAGCGCTAGAAGGGGGGACGACTTCAACATTCAAGGAAAAGAAGGAGTTATATTCTAATTCCCAGTATATTCCCACACACAAGAACAATCCCTTCAGGAAGGTATGTGGTGTTTCTACCATCCCCCCTCATGTCATGCTTAGTTACTTAGTGAGACCCTGTTTTGAAATTAAGAAAAAAAATGGGGCTTGGGGTATAGCTCAGAGGTAGAATGCCCCTGGTTTCAACCCCCAGTATGACAAAAATAAAAATAAAAATGTAATTTACATTGTTCTCAGTTAGACTTAACTTTATAAACTCATTGATGATGAGTAAAACATTATTCATAATATTATTTATATCCCAACATGCACGATATTATACATGAGGTAATAATATGAAATCAGATCTATCCATCTATTTCTATGATTGACAGTTCAAAATTTTAGCTTACCTATCAAAGCAATAAATAACTGTCAACAAGACTTTCTAAAATAAAAATTCAGTTTTATTAAATAAAGCTTTTGTGTCATAGGAAACTGTAGTATTTAAAACTCTCACAATTTCATATAATTATTCATTGGTCATCATAACCATTATCAACTCTATAGAACTTAATGCACTAATCTTCGTGTTTTTTAAACAAGTCATTAAATTTCCATTTACTTTTTGTGGCTAGAAATAAATATAATACCTACCAAATAACACAGTTTCTGCCACTTTCAAAATAGATCTTATGTAGATTAATCTCTAATTTTAAGTCATTAAGATAATTCACTGTTTTATCTGTTGCTAACATTAGTATAGCAATTTTATTGTGATATAATTTTAGACCATATAATTCACTTATTTAAGGTGAGCAACTCAGTGTTTTCACAGTGTACACACATTACAATAATCAAATTTACTTTCATCTCTCCAAAATGAAACATGCTCATTATTAGGGCTGCAGAAACTTCGCAAAACCCCATTTCATAAAAAATGCTGTCATTTCATATGGAGTATTCTTCATTGGTAAAGGGAACTATTTACCCAATGTTTATACCAAAATATTCTTAAGTTTGACATTAACAACTTATACAAAGCAACATATGAACAAAAACCACTGTAATTACAAATATATATTGTTAAAAAGCCAAGTGGCTTATTCATGTTTTCAATAGTAGACACTTGTAAATTATTGATGTCTCCATAGTTAATGCACCATTATTAATACCAACTAATTGAATTAAAGAATCTGATACAAAGTAGGTGTTCTGGAAATGGTGCTCGGAAAACTGGTTATCTATCTGTAGAAAAATGGAACTGAGTCCTTACCTCTCACCCTGCACAAGAGTCAACTCGAGATGGATCAAAGACCTGGAAGTTAGACCAGAGATTGTGAAATTATTAGAAGAAGCCATAGGTCCAACACTCCATCATATAGGCACAGGTAGAAACTTCCTCAACAAGACCTCCTAAGCACAAAAATTAAAACAAGAATTAATAAGTGGGATAGCATTAAACTACAAAGCTTCTGCTCATCAAAGGAAACCATCAAGAGCTTAAAGAGAAAGCCTATGGAATGGGAAAAGATCTTTGAAAGCTATCCCTCTGACAGAGGTCTAATATCTAGGATATACAAAGAACTTAAAAGACTTTACACTAAGAAAGCAAACAATCCGGTCATGAAGTGGGCAACTGAAATGAATAGACACTTCACGAAAGAAGAGATACAAATGGCCAATAGATACATGAAAAAATGTTCAATATCATTAGCAATCAGGGAGATGCAAATCAAAACTACTCTTAAGATTTCATCTGACCCCAATTAGAATGGCAAGCATTAAGAAGTCAAACAACAACAAATGTTGGCGAGGATGTGGGGAAATTG
>PVJS01061751.1:0-10908 GCA_004027185.1 Glis glis | reverse complement strand
GGGGGGGGGGGGAGGGAAGGGAGGGAGGGGAAGGAAGGAAGGAAGGAAGGAAAACTTTGGATATAATCTCAAATGCTGAAAGAAGCTAGTCAAAAAATCAATCCATTTACCTAAAATTCTAGAAAATACACACTAATCTATAAAAGAAAACAGATTCATGGCTGCCTAGAGATTAAAACAAGGAATGGAGAAGGTTGGGAAGAAGAGATTACAAAGGGCATAAGGACATTTTTGGGGGTGATGGCTATGTTGATTTTTTTTTTTGGGCGGTACCGGGGATTGAACCCAGGGGCATTCTACCTCCGCGCTACACCCCCGGCCCTATTTTTTTATACTTTATTTTGAAACCGGGTCTCACGAGGTTGCGGAGGACCTCACTAAATAGAGAGACAGAGAGAGACAGAGAGAGAGAGAGAGAGACAGAGAGAGAAACAGAGAGAGAGCTGAGCCTGGCTGCGAACCCGGATCCTCCAGTCTCCGCCTCCCAAAGTACTGGGATTACAAGCGTGCGCCCCACGCCCGGCCCTATGTTGATTATTTTGACTGGTATGTCAAAATATGGTACACTCTATGTGCAGTTTATTTTATGTTAACTGTACTGCACAAAGCTATTAAAATGTTTGCATAAATTTAATAAAAATGTTTGCAACCACACAGGAAAAATCTAAGTCATAATATATTCCATCCTAACCACTTAACTTCATTGACTTGATCTCCTACTTACTTCTCCCCAACAACTCACTTAGCTCTGAGTCTTTTGTTGTTTCCTGAACACGCAGCTACCTTCTCAGGAGTACCTTTGAACTTGCTGCCTTTAATTCCGCTAGGGCATTTTTTCTTCCACATATTCTCTTGCCTTACTTCCTTATCTCCTTCTGGGCATTTATCAAATGTCACCTTCTCTGGGTCAGGCATGGTGGTGCAGGCCTATAATCCCAGTACTTGGGAGGCTGAGATAGGAGGATCACAGGTTCCAAGCAAACCTCAGAAATTTAGCAAAACCCTATTTCAAAATAAAAAATAAGTCGGGAATGGTGGCGCACACTTGTAATCCCAGTACTTGGGAGGCTGAGACAGGAGGATCGCAGGTTCAAAGCCACCCTTGGCAATTTAGCAAGGCTCTCAGCAACCTAATAAGATCGTTTCCAAATAAGAAACAAAATAGTCTGGGGGTGTAGCTTAGAGGTAGAATGCCTCTGCGTTCAATCCTCATTACCCCTCCAAAAAACAAAAACAAAACAAAACAAAAAGGGCTGGGGGTATAGCTTCGAGGTAGAATGCCCCCTGGGTTAAATTGCCAGTACCAAAAGGAAAAAAAAAAGTCGCCAGGTGTGGTGACACACACTTGTAATGTACTTGGGAGGCTGAGACAGGAGGATAGCAGGTTTGCGGCCAGTCTCAGCTACTTAGTGAGGTCCTCCGCAACTAAGTGAGACCCTGTTTCAAAATAAAGAATAAAAAATAGGGCTGAGAGTGTAGCTTGGAGGTAGAATGCCCCTGGGAAAAAAAGTTACCTTCTTTGATCCACAAACCCCCCTCATAGCACTCATCACCCCCTACTACACTATATAGTTATTTTGCTTACTTTCCATAATTGCAAGGATTTTTCCTCTAGATCCTTTAAACATAGTTTATCATTATCACTATCTCATAGTTTGACCATCTGAATAATCTATGTCTGGCTGTATTTGCTTTTTTTTTTTAACTGTTCTGAGTATCTCTTAATATCTGAGTGAAGTGGACACTGTATAAAAGAACAGCACAGACAGGTAAACAACATTTATGCCTGGAAATGAGCACAAATGCCTGCCAGGCCACATGGATAGAGACTGGAATCAATCCAGTGAGGAGGTGAGCTGAGTCTGGCATTTACTTTTTTTGCTCTGTGCCTGTTTCCTCAGCTGTGTGTGTGTGTGTGTGTGTGTGTGTGTGTGTGTGTGTGTGTTGGTTACTGGGGATTGAACCCAGGGGCATTCTACCTCCAAGCTACACCCCCAGCCCTATTTTATATTTTAGTTTGAAACAGGGTCTCACTAGGTTGTGGAGGGCCTCACTAAGTAGCTGAGGCTGGCCACGAACCTGGGGTCCTCCCGTCTCAGCCCCCCAAGTACTTGATTACAAGGGTGCGCCACCATACCCAGCTGTACAAGGGTGTTTAAAACAGTGTATTTCTGCCAGGTGTGGTGACACACACCTGTTATCCCAGTACTTGGAAGGCTGAGGCAGGAAGATTGCAGGTTCGCAGCCAGCCTCAGCTACTTAGGCCCTCGGCAATTTACTGAGATCCAATTTCAAAATAAAGAATAAAAAATAGGGCTGGGGGTGTAGCTCGGAGGTAGAATGTTTCTGGGTTCAATCCTCAGCACCACAAAAAGAAAAACAAAAAATACTGTACTCCCTTCCTCTATATTCCCATCCCCTTTCTTCACCTCATTTTACTCCAGATCCCTTCTCATCCTTAATAAATAAAGAGTATTCTCATGCTTAACATTTATTATGTATTTCTCCCACTAGAATAGAACCAAAACAGAGACTTTTTTTAAAAACTGTTTCATTCTCCAAATAAGAAATAAAATCGGTCTGGGGATCCAAGTTCGTGGCCAGCCTCAGGTACTTAGTGAGGCCTCCCCAACGTAGTGAGACCCTGTCTCAAATTAAAGAATAAAATCGGGCTGAGAGTGTAGTTCAGAGGTAGAATGCCCCTGGGTTCCATCCCCAGTACCCCACACACACACACAAAAATAAGAATAGTCAACTCACAGGTACATAGCTCTCTCACAATAGGAAAACTGCAGCTTTCTGCAATTGTCCAATATCCATGGGCATCTTGAAACATTCAGCACACTTTCAATTTGATAGTCTGAGAGTAAGAAGAAGCACCAATTTGCAATTCAGAGACTAAAAACCAAATGCCGCAAGGTGTGGTGGCGCACTCTTGTAATCCCAGTACTTGGGAGGCTGAAACAGGAGGATTGCAGGTTCGCCACCAGCCTCAGCTACTTAGTGAGACCCTCTGCAACTGACCCTGTTTCAAAATAAAGAAAAAGCAAGGCATGGTGGCGCACGCTTGTAATCCCAGTACTTGGAAGGCTGAGACAGGAGGATCGCAGGTTCGCGGCCAACCTCAGCTACTTAGCAAGGCCCTCTGCAACTTAGTGAGACCTTGTTTCAGAAATAAAGAATAAAGAATAAAATATAGGGCTGGGGGTGTAGCTCGGAGAGAGAACGCCCCTGGGTTCAATCCCGAGTAGGCGTGGTGGAGCACGCCTGTAATCCCAGTACTAGGGAGGCTGAGACAGGAGGGGCACTGGTTTGAAGCCAGCCTCAGCAACTCAGTGAGGTTCGCATCAACTTAGTGAGACCCTGTTTCCAAATAAAAAATAAAATAGGGCTGAGGGTGTAGCTCAGAGGTAGAACGCCTCTGGGTTCAATTCCCAACACCACAATAAATAAATACATCATACATACATACATACATACATACCAAATGCCCTTTAACAACCAATGTACCTGCCCTGTACTCTTAGCTCATGGTTTTCATGCTGGACACCCCTGGGTTTATTTGTTTATTGGCATTGGGCATTGAACCCAGGAGTGTTCTACCTCCAAGCCACATCCTCAGCCCTATTTATTTATTTATTTATTTATTTGCGGTACTGGGGATTGAACCCAGGGGCATTCTACCTCCCGGTTACACCCCTAGCCCTATTTCTTATTTATTTTGAAACAGGGAGAGTCTCACTAAGTTGCAGAGGGCCTCACTAAGTAGCTGAGGCTGGCGGTGAACCCAGATCCTCCCCTCTCAGCCTCCCAAGTACTGGGATTACAAGCATGCGCCACCACGCCTGGCTATTTTTTAAATTTTGAAATAGGGTTTCCCTAAATTGCTGACACTCCTCCTGTCTCAGCCTCTCAAGTATTGGGATTATAGGCATGCGCCACCATACCTGGCTACCCCTGGGCTTAATCCCCAATACCAAAATAAAATAAAATCTTATAGTCTAGGTGTAAAAGAATTAAATCATATAGTATGGTGTTATAAATGTCATGACACAGATATATATGAGGTCTTGGGAAGCAAGGACTTCCCAGAGTAAAACTATCGATTCTTAAAGTAAAACTAGAAGTTATCTGATAAAACAAAATCAAGACAAAATAAAGCAAAACAGAGAGGGAGAGGAATTCTTAGCAGAGTTTGCTCTTTTGACCAACCTCTCTCTTTCTCTTCCCTCCTTTTATTTTATTTGGTACTCAGGATTGAACCCAAGGGAATTCTACCGTCCAGCTACACCCCTAGACTTATTTTATTTTGAAATGGTCTCATCAAATTGTTGAGTCTCACTAAATTGCCGAGGCTGTTCTTGAACCTGCAATCCTTCTGTCTCAGTATCCCAAGTACTAGGATTACAGGTGTACGTCACTGCACCTGGCTCTCTCCTATTTTTAAATCATTATAAACTTTTGCCTATTTCTTTTTCTCCAAGAACACGTGCTTTAAAAGAAGTGAAGATAAGAATGAGGGAGGAGGGGAAAAAAGAAACTTTTCCCTACTGTATTATAAAGTATGGGAGACACGCAAAGAGCTAGCCTCATAAACCAGCTAGTAATAAAAAAATCCTCACTTTACAGATAAAAAAATTTTTTTTGCAGTACTAGGGATTGAACCCAGGGGCATTCTACCTCTGAGCTACACTCCCAGCCCTATTTTATTTTTTATTTTGAAACAGGGTCTCGCTAAGTTGTAGAGGGCCTCACTAAGTAGCTGAGGCTGGCTGCAAACCTGGATCCTCCAGTCTCAGCCTCCCAAGTAATGGGATTACAAGGGTGCACCACCACGCCCAGCTTAAAATTTTTTTAAATTAAACTTTCTGGCCCCTGCCTATAGCCAAATTTACTAATATACTCTATAATGAGCCAAATTTACTAATAAACTGCATGACAAATCAGCCTATGAACTAAAGCAGAAGCCTCTAACATTCTGGTGAAGAATTATTTTTTCATTTTGCAAAAGTTTAAAATGCCAGGATAGTAATAAATGCATATTGACAGTCAAGTCTCCTAGCAACTGACTCAGAGATCTAACAGCAGATCCCAATATACTATTTGGACAGTTCACAACTATAGAGATTTCTGAGGAAAATCTTGCCCATATGAATTTTATTTATTTATTTATTTATTTTTTGGTGGCACTGGGGATTGAACCCAGGGGCATTATACCTCCGAGCTACTGATACAGCCCTATTTTTTGTTTATTTTGAAACAGGGTCTCACTAGGTTGATGAGAGTTTCACTACTTGCTGAGGCTGTCCTCGAACCTATGATCTTCCTGTCTCAGCCCCCCAAATGTGCACCACCACACCTGGCTCATATGAAATACTTTTTACCTTCTAATGCAACAACAACAAAAATGAAAGATTAATCAAAACACTAAGAATATGAATTTTCAACAAAGGCAATGTCACCCCAAAAAGGCAAAAAAAATTCATATAATGGTTTATGTTCCCCCAAAGGACCACAACACAGAAACATTTCCTCTTTTATCCAAATTCTATTCATCCTTTTAGCCTTTATACACCTGTTCCAAATAATCTCAAAATTTATTTTTCCCTATCACTTATAATCATTATTTAAGCTATCACATTACTGTGTAATATCATATTTCATGAGACCTGTTTGTCTGATAAGATGGTGCCTTTCTTTAATATGTATTATAGTTTCTCTCTATCTCTCTCTTTCTCTCTGTGGTAGTGGGGATTGAACCCAGGGGCATTCTAACTCCAAACTATACCCCCAGCCCTATTTTTTATTCCTTACCACTGATCATACCACCAGTGCTTCTCATTTTTCATTTATTTATTATTTATTTTTGGTACTGGAGGTTGAACCCAGAAGCATTCTACCTCTGAGCTACACCCCAACTCTTTCCGTTTGTTATCTTATTATATTTTTTTGTGGTACTGGGGATTGAACCCAGGGGCATTCTACCTCCAAGCTACACCCCCCCCCGCCTTATTTTTTATTCTTTATATTGAAACAGGGTCTCGCTAAGTTGCGGAGGCTGAGGCAGGAAGATTGCAAATTTGAGCTCAGCCTGGGCATCTTATCAAGACCCTGTCACAAATTTAAAAAATTTTTAAGCCAGGCGTGATGGCGCTCACTTGTAATCCCAGTACTTGGGAGGCTGAGATAGGATCGCAGGTGTGAGGACAGCCTCAGCAAGTAGTGAGACTCTCATCAACCTAGCGAGACCCTGTTTCAAAATAAAAAAGAAAATAGGGCTGGGTGTGTAGCTTGGAGGTAGAATGCCCCTGGGCTCAATCCTCAGTACCACAAAAAATAAGTAAAAAAAAACAAATAAAAAATTTCAAAAGGGTTGGGGATGTAGCTCAGTGGTAGAATGCTTGGCTATCATGCACAAGGCCCTGGTTTAATCACACCAGCATCACAACAATAGCAAGTTACAGCAATTATTCACATAGATGGATGGTGAAATATGACCTTTTCTCAGTAAATCTAAAATAAGAACAGCCATCTAAAGGCAGTTACAACCAAACAGAAGCACAGGGATGAACAATTCTGTACTAAAATAGAGAAGACTGATTCAGTAAAGAAAAAACTCTAGCAGCCCTTTCATAATTTCATCCATCATTTAAAAAGATTTGCATGTCAGACACTGGGGATACATACAGAAGCGTAGAAGTTTAATAACAGAACACAGACATGAAAACAACTGAATATAATAAAAAGTTATGAATACTAAATACTTTCACTGGGCTTCAAAGAAAATGTGCCAGTTGGGGGTGGGGTGAAATGCCAGGAGGAATGATACGAAGTCAGAAAATGCTTTTTTGATGAAGTATTCCTAAATTCTTGAATGATAAAATAAATAGCTAACAGACAAAAAAGGCAGGAGGAGGAAAAAAAATAAAAATTAAATTAAAATTCCTCCTCCTAGTTCCATTTATCACTATAAAGACTATAAAGAGAGCCAGGCATGGTGGACATGCTTGTAATCCCAGTACTTGGGAGGCTGAGACCTGAGGATCTGGGTTCGCGGCCAGCCTCAACTACTTAGTGAGGCCTCCGCAACTTCGTGAGACCCGGTTTTAAAACAAAGTATAAAAAATAGGGCCAGGGGTGTAGCTCGGAGGTAGAACGCCCCTGGGTTCAATCCCTGGTACCACAAAAAAAAAAAAAAAAAAAGACTATAAAGACTGTTTCAAAACAGAAGTGAAAATAAAAGCTTGTAAGTGCATATCAGTCAGGTATGGTGGCGCACACTTGTAATCCCAGTACTTGAGAGGCTGAGTAAGGAGGATCACAGGTTTGAGGCTAGCCTCAGCAACTTAGTGAGGCCCTCCACAACTTAGTGAGACCCTGTTTCAAAATAAAAAAGAAGCCGGGCGTGGTGGCGTACGTTTGTAATCCCAGTACTTTGAGAGGTGGAGACCGGAGGATCCAGGTTCGCGGCCAGCCTCAGCTCTCTTTCTCTCTCTCTCTCTCCCTGTCTCTCTCTCTCTCTCTACCTAGTGAGGCCCTCCACAACTTCGTGAGACCCGGTTTCAAAATAAAGTATAAAAAAAATAGGGCCGGGGGTGTAGCACGGAGGTAAAACGCCCCTGGGTTCAATCCCTGGTACCGCAAAAAAAAAAAATAAATAAAAAGAAAAAAGAAAATAGGGCTGGGGCCGGGCATGGTGGCGCACACTTGTAATCCCAGTATTTGGGAGGCAGAGGCCAGAGGATCCGGGTTCGCGGCCAGCCTCAGCTACTTAGTGAGGCCCTCTGCAACTTTGTGAGACACGGTTCCAAAATAAAGTATAAAAAAAAATAGGGCTGGGGGTGTAGCTCGGAGGTAAAATGCCCCTGGGTTCAATCCCTGGTACCACTAAATAAATAAATAAATAAATAAATAAATAAATAAAAACAGGGCTGAGGGTGTAGATCAGAGGTATAATGCCCCTGGGTTCAATCCCCAGTACTACAATAAAACAAAAACAAAAAATAAGTGCATATCAAATACAAAAGAGATGTTAGACCCAGGCGTGGTGGCTCACGGCTGTAATCCCAGTACTTGGGAGGCTGAGATCAGAGGATCTGGGTTCACAGCCAGCCTCAGCTACTTAGTGAGGCCCTCCGCAACTTAGTGAGACCCTGTTTCAAAATAGAGAATAAAAAAATAGGGCTGGGGGTGTAGCTCGGAGGTAGAATGCCCCTGGGTTCAATCCCTGGTACCACCCCCCCAAAAAAGAGATGTTAGGCAAGTTTGTTAATGGGATTTATTTTCCTAAAAACAAATGCAAAATGTGGGTATGGGGGCTGGGATATAGCTCAGTGGTAGAGCGCTTGTCTAGCATGTGGAAGGCCTTGGGTTCAATCCCCAGTACCAAGCCGGGTATGGTGACGCATGCCTGTAATCCCAGTACTTGGGAAGCTGAGACAGGAGGATCATAGGTTCAAAGTCAGCCTCAGCAACTTAGTGAGGCTCTCAGCAATTTAGTGAGACCTGTTTCCAAATAAAAACTAAAATAGGATAGAGGGTATAGCCCAGAGGTAGAAGGCCCCTAGGTTCTACTTCCAGTAACACACACACACACACACACACACACACACACACACACACACACACTCCCCAGTACCATTAAAAAAAAAAAAATACAGACCGGGCATGGTGGCGCACGCTTGTAATCCCAGTAACTTGGGAGGCGGAGACCGGAGGAACCGGGTTTGCAGCCAGCCTCAGCTACTTAGTGAGGCCCTCCGCAATTTAGCGAGATCCAGTTTCAAAATAAAGTATAAAAAAATAGGGCTGGGGTTGTAGCATGGAGGTAGAATGCCCCTGGGTTCAATCCCCAGTACCACACACACAAAAAATGCATGTGGTAGATTGCCATAATAAAAAAGGCTCAAATTTTCCCCCTTCCTGAACCCCTGCACTTAGATTTCTCTTACCAAGAGACAGAATTTTACTTCTTTACTTTTTGTTTGTCTGTTTTCTCTGGTACTGAGATTGAACCCAATTCTTCCTTTTTTTTTTTTTTGTGGTACTGGGGATTAAACCCAGGGGCATTCTACCTCTGAGCTACACCCCCAGCCCTATTTTTTTTTTTTTTTTTGCGGTACTGGGGACTGAACCCAGGGGCATTCTACCTCTAAGCTACTTCCCCAGCCCTATTTTTTGTTCTTTATTTTGAAACAGGGTCTCACTAAATTGTGGAGGACCTCACTAAGTAGGTGAGGCTGGCTGCAAACCCAGATCCTCCTGCCTCAGCCTCCCAAGTACTGGGATTACAAGCGTGTGCCACCATGCCCGGCCCCAGCCCTATTTTTTTAATTCTTTATCTTGAAACAGGGTCTCACTAAGTTTCAGAGGGCCTCACTAAGTAGCTGAGGCTGGCCACGAACCTGGATCCTCCGGTCTCAGCCTCCCAAGTACTGGGATTACAAGCGTGTACCACCACGCCCAGCAAACCCAATACTTCTTGAATTAGTGTGGGGCATGTGGCTTGGCTTTGGATAACAGAAAGCAACAGAAACAAAGTTGTGTCAGCTGTCTGTCTGAGCTTCAACAGGCCATAAACGTCCCACACTTCCTCTTGGGAAAAAGACCACCATGTGAATAACAATGATGCAATCCACTACAGAGACATCACATGAAAAAAGCAGCTCAGGTGTTAACCAGGTTAAGCCAGGTCTCGCCCAGATCACCAAAACCAAGTAGTTGAGCTCAGCCTAAATTATTGGAGATGTAGCTCAGTGGTAAAATACGCCTAGGTTCAATCTCCAGTACCACAAAAATAAAGAAGTAAATAAATAAGAACAAGCCAGGCGTGGTGATGCATGCTTGTAATCCCAGTAATTGGGAAGCTGAGACCCGGAGGATCTGGGTTCTTGGCCAGCCTCAGCTACTTAGTAAGGCCTTCGCAACTTAGTGAGACCCTGTTTCAAAATAAAGAATAAAAAAATAGGGCTGCGGTGTAGCCCGAAGGTAGAATGCCCCTGAGTTCAATCCCCAGTACCACCAAAAATAAAAAATAAAAATAAATAAATAAATATATAAGAACAATCTAAAATGTAAAAAAAAAAATCTAGCTACAATTCAGTTAGGTGGTAAGAAAGAGAGAAAAGAGGATGGTGATTGAAAACTAGCATTCTCTCCTACAGCAGGACCTTCTGGGGGTCCTCCCTTGGGAAAGTCCCAATGGCAGAAATTTGAAAGATTCAACTGCTTTTGTACATTTCATCTACATATATTCAGTCAGGTAATATTCAGAGTTTTATTATTACCATCTTAAAGGTTCTCATTTATTGGGCTTTTCTTTTTTATTCTCTCAAAACACTGGAGCGTTTTAGGGTGAAGAAATGTGAGGCAGCACCAACAAAACCTGCTTAATAGCATTTAATGATGGAGCCTATGGCATCAGGTTTCTCTTTGCTATTACTCTCCCAGGGAAACAGCAAGCCAATAATGACACACTCTGTAGCTTACAGAAGTCCGTGTATTTCTCTTTTTGTATTGTGACATTGGATGGGAACAGAAAACAACTTCTCCATCTATTAAGAGAACTGACACGAGACTTTACATTTGAGTAAATGAAGAGATATATCATGTTCTTAGGTGGTAAGCCTATTAAATAATGATAATGTAATATTTTATTAATCTCCCTCAAATTAAACCCATAAAATCAATGTAATTCCAATCAATAGTTCAACTAGATTATGGACAGAATGCTTTTAAAGATATCCTAGAAGCCGGGCGTGGTGGCGCACGCTTGTAATCCCAGTACTTTGGGAGGTGGAGACCAGAGGATCCGGGTTCACGGCCAGCCTCATCTCTCTCTCTCTCTCTCTACCTAGTGAGGCCCTCTGCAACTTCATGAGACCCGGTTTCAAAATAAAGTATAAAAAA